>JAPPVO010002980.1:0-34632 GCA_030407325.1 Camellia japonica
CTAGAAGGTGACCGAGTGGAGAGACTGACTGGGAGGAGGGCCGACCGTGAAGGGTGATCGAGTGGAGCAACTGACTGGGAGGAGAGCCGACCGCAAAGGGTGGTCGAGGGGAGAGACTGACTAGGAGGGTGACCAGTGGAGAGACCGACTGGAGGAGGACCGACCGTAAAGGGTAATCGAGTGGAGCTACTGACTGGGAGGAAGGCCGACGCAAAGGGTGGCCGAGTGGAGAGACTGACTAGGAGGGTGACCGAGTGGAGAGACCAACTGGAGGAGGGCCGACCGTGAAGAGTGACCGAGTGGAGCGACTGACTAGGAGGAGGGCTGACCGCAAAGGGTGGCCAAGTGGAGAGACTGACTGGGAGGAGGGCCGACCGCGATGGGTGCTGAGTGGAGAGAACTGGGAGGGCCGACCGCGAAGGGTGACCGAGTGGAGAGACTGACTGGGATGAGGGCCGCGAATGGTGACCAAGTGGAGTGACTGACTGGAGGAGGGCCGATCGCGAAGGGTGACCGAGTGGAGCGACCGACTAGGAGGAGGGCCGACCACGAAGGGTGGCCAAGTAGAAAGACCGACTAGGGGGTGACCGAGTGGAGCGACAGACTGGGAGGAAGGCCGACCGCAAAGGGTGGCGAGTGGAGAGACTGACTGGGAGGAGGGTCGAGTGCGATAGGTGGCCGAGTGGAGAGATCGACTGGAAGGAGAGCCGACCGCGAAGGGTGACCAAGTGGAGAGACTGACTGGGATGAGGGCCGACCGCGAAGGGTGACCGAGTGGAGAGACCGACTGGGAGGATGGCCGACTGCGAAGGGTGACCGAGTGGAGAGACTGACTGGGAGGAGGGCCGACCGCAAAGGGTGACCGAGTAGAGCGACCGATTGGAAGGATGGCCGACCGCAAAGGGTAACCGAGTGGAGCGACCGACTGGGAGGAGAGCCGACCGCGAAGGGTGACTTAGTGGGAAAATGGCGGCGTGCGGGGCTCGAGGAGCGGCGGGGCACATGGTGATATGAAGTGGAATAGATAGGGAAGGGGAAGAGGGTAGTGGATCATGGTCGTACACGTGGCATAATCTCGTAATGAGGGAGTTGATGCGCTAGCGGGAAACGAAAGGGTAGGCTAATATAGGGCGTCGAAAAGGCGGGGGTAGAAGTTTTCGAAATTTTTCAAACTGGCGAAATTTAATCCCGATCCTTGGAATATAGGCAAACCGTGGGCATTTGGAGTTATTCGCTTTACTTACCTTTTCGCAAAAAACCAACACATCCCAGAGGTGAACTCATTTGTTTCATGTGATACGCTGTTGCAACACTTTGCGAACTTCCTTCTACCAGCGTCCGAAGCCATACGCAGACACGTAAGAAGAATGGCGCGAGATGAAATGCCAGCCATGAGGCTAGACTCATTGGGAGAAGACGACGCAATGGAGTTAGCGGAACAATACAGAGCAGAGATGAGAGATGAGAGGGTAGCTGGGCAAGCGACGCAAGGCTCGCCTGACGACAATGATCATAGCCGCTAGGCCAATCAACCAAGTGGAGCCGAACCACTGGCATACCAAGGCCGACAAGTCCACGTTTACGGCGGAGGAGTTGGAGGAGGTATGAAGAAAGTACCAAATTCCGGAGGAGATAGAGTTGGCGCTACCGACGTCTAATGAGAGGGCGTCAAATGCACGTCTGATGGGATTTATGCTGTACGAGGAAGCATTGCTGGGGAGGGCCTAAGGTTGCCAATCCCCCAAGTAGTGGTAGATGTATTGAACCGATTGGAGGTGGTGCCAGGGCAGCTGATGCCCAACACATGGAAAATTCTAATGGCCTGCGCGATCGCATGGCCACGGGCGACTGATGGGGCGGCGATGACAGTGGAGGAATTCTTTTCTTGCTATAAAGCGTCCGGTCAACAAGAGAAGTAGGTGACTTTGCAAACGGTGACAGGCAGGGGGTTAGTAGCCGGATTACCATTGTCGGTGAAGGGGTGGAGACTGAGGTGGTTTTATGTATCGACAAATGGTGGGAGGGGAGTGCGTATGACATGGAAGGTCCCTACGAAGTCGGTGGAGCCGAAGTTGGGGGCAGAGGCCGAAGGTAAGGTAAAAAAGGTGAAGGAATGGAGAGAGAATGAGGGTGTGAGATAGGACGAGCTTGTCCGTCCTTCAGCTTTGTATGCCTTGGGTTTGGGACCACAGCCGACTGAAGAGGACCCCGCACCGGAGGAGTTGGAAGTAAGGCGAAAGGCGGAGGAGGCGGAGGAGCAGAAGACCTTTGCCAAGGCATAAAAGTATAAAGAGTCTTAACTAAGGCCTGCGCCTAGGTTGGTGATGAGGGAGAGAGTCCGACCTCGTCCAAAGCCGTTGGGAAGCAAAGACCTAACTGACTTTGGCCCACTGCCACCCCCAGTAGACCCGCTGAAGGAGAGGGGCAAACAGGAGGTAGAGGCAGTGTTAAAGAAAACGAAGAAAAAGAGGGCAGCGGCAAAGGGAAGAAAGGACGCCCCTGTTTTGAAGAAGATGGAGGAGGGGAGCGCGGAGGAGGCGCCATGAAGGGAAACTACCCAAGTGGCGAAGGAAGGCATGGGCCCAAGAGCCCAAGTGCTAAAAGAAGATATGGGCCCAAGCGCCCAAGTGTTGAAAGAAAACGTGGGCCCAAGTGCCCAAGCGGAGGCGATGGTGGGGCTTGTGGTACAAGTATCTCCCAGTCTTGGTGAAGGGAAGACTGGGAGTAGCAAACCAGAGATGAGCACCACGCTGAAGACCGCCATGTACTACGCGTGCGGGTTGGCAGGTCGCTCGGCAGAACAAGGGGAGGAGGCCAGGGTCGCAGCCGACCGCCTCAATGGAGTGGTGGAGGATGCGGCCGTACGGTCGATGGCGTGGTTGACGGAGGCCGACCTCCTGAGAGGGTTTTGCTCGGCCCAGATGGAGGCAGCGACCTTGGCGGCTGCCCTGATGAATAAAGCAGCACGCGCAAAGATGAAGGTAGAGCCGCTGAGGGCCCAGCTAGAAGAGGTTAAGGTGCAACGGCAGAAACTAAAGGTTAAGATAGCGGGCTAGAAGAAGGCCTCTCAGAGTGCGTGAGCAAAGGGGTTGGAGTGTGCGCAAAGAGCAAAGAAGATGGAAGTATTGGTGGTGGTGCAGAGCTACTCAGCAGAGCGTGCT
Organism: Camellia japonica; assembly: GCA_030407325.1. NCBI lineage: Eukaryota > Viridiplantae > Streptophyta > Magnoliopsida > Ericales > Theaceae > Camellia > Camellia japonica. The sequence continues at coordinate 3,162 of JAPPVO010002980.1, forward strand.
GGTGCTGAGCTCCTCGCGACCAAATCTTAGCTGGAAGCAGAACGCCATAAGGCGGTATCGCTAGAGTTTGAGCTGGCGGGCGAGAAGAGGCAGCTAGAGCTGGTCCAACAAGCCTGCACCACCGCCAATGAGAGGTGGGAAGAGGCCCTTACCAACAACGAGGAACTGCACGACCAGTTGATCAAAGATAAAGAAGAGCTGGATCATCGGATCGCAGAGTTGGATAAGGCCCTAGCGGAAGAAAGGGCCAAGTTGGCATCTGAGAGGGTCGCGTACCCCGACTTATGCATGGCGGCCATGGAGCAATTCAAGGAGTCCGCCGAATTCCAGAAGGCCATTGATGCGGCGGTCACCAGGAGCTTGGCGAAGGAGGGAGATGGGGGGGCTGGGCCGTCGGGAGTGGCCGTTGGAGATAGGAGCGAAGAAGAAATCATCCAAAGCTTCCAGCGGTCAGACTTCTACAAGCACGAGATGAGCCAGTACTGGGACAGTGGTTGGATGAGCTTAAAGTATAAGGCACAAGAGGTGTTCCCAGGCGTGGACTTCAGTCTTGTGAAGGTAGGGGAAGACGACGTTGCCCAGACCCCTTTGGACGAAGGGATTGAAGAAGAAGATCTTGCCTCCAACGAGGGAGAGTGATCTTTGTAACTAAGTGTAAAAATATTGTTTTTGTTTGTTTTGTTTTTTACATATGTAATTTCTGCAACGAATTGTATGAAAGTGTAAGTTTGTTAATAAAACAACGAGTTCTCTTATTTATTGTTGTTGTCGTTATTTCTCTGATTTGTAAATTTGGAATGGTGAAAATGGCTAAGCAGAATTCAATAAAAAGTAGGTGTGAAAATGAAACTTGGCGTAAATTGTGAAACTTGTAAGTAAATTCTGATGTAAAAATGGTAAAAATGGGCAATCAGGCTAACTTGTGTGTTCACATTGGGGAATATGAAATTTCGTAAGTAAACCATGATGTAAAAATGTTAAAAATGGGCAAACAGGCTAACTTGTATGATTAGTGAAAATGGATGGTCATGAACTTGGATTTTAACTAAGTATGGCAACAGCTAAGACTAGCTTTGATTCAGACCGGCTGAATTCTTTATGATAGTGCTGACTAAGACTTGGAGGGCTCTGTCGTGTTGAGGCTTTAATTAACTCAATCTGGCTGAGCTCTTCGTCCCTAGTCTGGCTGAGGCTTAAGTTAACTTAGTCTGGCTGAGCTCTTCATGCTCAGTCGGGCTGAGACTTTAATTAACTTAGTCTGGCTGCGCTCTTCGTGCTCAGTCGGGCTGAGGGTTAAGTTAACTCAGTCTGGTTGAGCTCTTCGTGCTCAGTCGGGCTGAGGCTTTAATTAACTCAATCTGGCTGAGCTCTTCATGCTCAGTCGGGCTGAGGCTTAAGTTAACTCAGTCTGGCTGAGCTCTTTGTGCTTAGTCAGGCTGAGGCTGAAGTTTACTCAGTCTGGCTGAGCTCTTCGTGCTCAGTCTGGTTGAGGCTTTAGTTAACAAGTTGTTATTGCAACACAACGTAGATAATAGAGATATAAAGTCATTGTCATTTAAGGCACAGCCTGTTGATCACAAGTTTACACTATGTATGGAAATGGCGAAAATGGACAAGTGTGCAGATCGGCCAAAAGGAGCATACAACAATGGAATAGTACAAAAACAAGAGACACCATTTCACTAGAAATAACGCTTCAAGTGCTCGGCGTTCCATGGATGGGGGAGGTCTCTGTCCTCTATATCTTAGAGCCGGTAAGTGCTTGGGCGGGGTCTGGCTTTGACAACGTAAGGTCCTTCCTATTTGGCTGCTAGCTTGGCCTCGATAGGATTTTTAGTGGCAAGGGTTGCTTCGCGCAAGACTAGGTCCCCCACCGCGAACTCTCGTGGTCGAACTTTGCGGTTATAATGTGCTCTCATTTTTTGCTAATATGACACCCGTCTGACAGCAGTTGTCTCTCGGAGATCTTCATTCAGGTCCAAGTCAGCCTGACGCAATTCTTCGTGGAGTTCTGGATCCTGGTACAAAACCCGAGTGGTCGGCAGACCGATCTCCATTGGAATGACCGCCTCTGCACCATACATTAGGTGAAAAGCAGTCTCCCCAGTAGGGGTGCGAGCGGTAGTTCAATAAGCCCAAAGTACGTTTGGTAGCTCCTCAGCCCAGAGCCTTTTAGTGACTTCCAACTTAGTTTTGATGATCTTCAGGAGGGAGCGATTGGTGACTTCGACTTGGCCATTGGCTTGGGCATGGCCTGGGAAAGAGAAGCATGGTCTAATGTAAAGCTCTGCATAGAATTTCCTGAACTTGGCATTGTCGAATTGTTTGCCATTGTCTGAGACGATGGCTTGGGGATTCCAAATTGGCACACGATCGACTGTCAGATAAACCTGGTTGTGTTCCGCTCAAAGATTGTAGCGAGGGGTTCCGCTTCAACTCATTTAGTGAAGTAGTCAATGGCAACTATAGCGAACTTGGTTTGGCCCCTTCCGGTGGGCAATGGACCAACTAAGTTGATGCCCCACTTGCCGAAGGGGTAATCAGTTTAGTCGGTGGAGCATGGGGGATGTTGGCAAAGTGCTAGCACTTATCATACTTGCACAAATTTGGTGGCATCTTGGTTGAAAGTAGGCCAGAAGTAGTCGGTGCGAAGGATTTTATGGGCCAGTGACCTAGCATCCGAATGATTACCACATATGCCCTCATGGACTTCCCTCATCACATAGGTTGCTTGAGCAGGATTGAGACACTTGAGGTAGGGGCGCGAGAATCCGCGTTTGTACAGTAGGCCGCTGATGAGGATGTGATTGGACGACCGGGCTCCGACTTTGGCGGCCTGCTGTTTATCGTTTGGTAACTCCCCACTTGTCAAAAATAGGAGGATGTCTGCAGCCCATGGGATAGGTTCATTTTGGAGGAAGTGAACCTCCTACTGGTTTGGCGAAGTAGCCGGATGGGCCAAGTATTCAAGGCGGACGCCATGGCTGAGGTCTGACTGGTCGGCCGAGGCTAATTGGGCCATTTTCATCTGCCTTGGAATTTTTGGACCGAGGGATGTGTTTGATATGGAAAGTATTGAAAAGACGAACAAGAGGGAGTGTAATGTCCCTGCAGGCTCGCATCGTGTTTTCCTTCGCGTCAAATTCTCCCGTAATCTGTCCGACGATCAGTTGGGAATCAATGAACACTTGGATATGGCTTATACCAATGTCTATGGCTAGGCGCAAGCCTGCTATTAAGGTCTCATATTTGGCTTCATTATTGCTGGCGTCAAACAGGAAACGAAGGGCATACTTGAAATAACTGCCATCGGGAGCGGTGAGTATGAGACTAGCCCCACTGCCTTTTTTGTAGGATGATCCGTCGACATTGAGGGTCCAAGAATGGAGGTTTTGCCTTAGTGTTGAATTGTTTTGGCGGAGGAGATGCAATTGGAGTGGGATTGGTGAATTCCAAGATGAAATCGACGACGACCTGTCCTTTGATCGCTGTTCGAGGTTGGTAAGAAATTTCAAATTAGTTGAGCTCGACAGACCATTGCATAAGTCTGCCAGACAGCTCTGGCTATTGCATTACCTTCTTCAAAGGCTGATCAGTGAGAACTACTATGGAGTGAGCTTGGAAATAAGGTCGAAGTTGCCTTGAGGCTATAACCAAGGCAAGGGCCATTTTTTTCAGCAAAGGGTAGTTCTGTTCTGCCCCCCTGAGAGCGCGGCTAATGTAGTAGACCGGACACTGTACTGAGTTATCTTCCCTGATAAGGGCCGCGCTGATTGCGTTGTTTGATACAGCTAAATAGAGAAAAAGGGTTTCGCTAGAGAGCGCCTGAGAGAGTAGGGGGGTTGGCCATGCATTGCTTCAGTTGTCGAAAGGCCTCTTCGGATTCGATGATCCACTTAAAAGCTTGTCGGAGGATTTTAAAAAACGGAAGGCACTTGTCTGTTGCGCGAAAATAAAATGGTTGAGGGCGGCGACCCTGCCGGTAAGCCGTTGAACCTCTTTGACCGTTCTGGGAGACTGCATTTCTATCAGGGCCTTGATCTTTTTGGGGTTGGCTTTGATGCCCCGCTGACTGACCATGAAGCCCAAGAACTTCCCAGATCCTATGCCAAAGGCGCACTTCTCCGGATTCAGCTTCATTTGATACTTGTGCAGGGTTTCAAAGGTTTCTCGCAGGTCTGCCAGATGATTTGAGGAGAGTTTACTCTTGACAAGCATGTCATCGACATAGACTTCCATGTTCCGGCCTATCTGGTGGTGAAAGACGGCATTGACTAAACGTTGGTAGGTTGCTTCGGCATTTTTCAATTCGAATGGCATAACACGATAATGGTAAGTTCCTTTGTCTGTGATGAATGAGGTGTGTTCCTGGTCAGCCGGGTGCATTAGAATTTGATTGTAGCCAGAGTAGGCGTCCATGAAACTAAGCGTCTGATGTCCAGCAGTGGCATCGACAAGTAGATCTATCTAGGGGAGGGGATAACTGTTTTTGGGGCAAGCTCGATTAAGGTCTGAGTAGTCGACGCAGAGTCGCCACTTACCGTTGTTTTTACGGACTAGGACTACATTTGACAGCCATCTGGGGTAGTCTACGTTCTTGATGAACCGTGCCTTCAGTAGTTTGTTTACCTTAGAGGCAATGAGAGTATTGCATTCCGGGTGGAAGATACGCTGCTTCTGGCGAAAAGATCGGAAGTGGGGTGCGATGCTGAGACGATGAGTGATGAAAGAGGGATCGATGCCCGGCATGTCGGAATGGGTCTAGGCAAACACATCGTTGTGCTCAGTTAGGAGGGTTGTAAGGTCGGCCTTGGCCTGGGAGGATAGTTGGTTGCCGATCCTGGATGTTTTTGTTGAGTTGGTAGGGTCGATAGGGACTTCAACAAGTTCTTCCATTGGTTCCCCTCTGACCAACTCGTCTTCGTCTCTGACGTCGAGTCCTTCGATGATCATAGCCTCCTTCAGCTTGACCTCTTTGAGTGAAGCGACGTAGCATTCTCTGGCCACCGTCTGCTCTCCCTTCACGGTGTCGACCGCGAGGCCGGTGGGAAATTTCACGGCCAAATGGTATGTGGATGTGACAGCTTGAAAAACGTTAAGGGCTGTGCGGCCGAGGATTATGTTATAAGCAGAAGGACAATCGACGACAAGGAAAGTGAGTAACTTGGTGATCTGCCGTGGATACTTTCCGATGGTGATGGGGAGATCGATAGAGCCTATAGAGGTCATCCGATCCCCCGTGAAGCCGACCAGTGGGGTTTGGAGAAGGGACAATCTTTCTTCCCCGACCTTGAGCTGGCAATAGGCGTTTAGGAAGATGATGTTTGAAGAGCTACCATTATCGACAAGCATTCGTCTGACTTTGTAATTGGACAGGAGAGCAAAGATGACGAGGGGGTCGTCATGAGAGTAACGAATGCCTGTGCAATCGGCTTCCGTAAAGGTGATGGGTTCCATCCACTGTTTGGGGTGTTTGAAAGGGCGATCCAATGTCGCGACTTCTTTGTCAGAGCCCTGTCTAATTTTTCTGAGTTCGGCTCGCTGGGCTGAACGGGATGGTCCTCCGCATGCAAGCTCGCCAGCAATGACTTTGATCTCTCCAACCGGGGGAGCAGGGTTGCCTTGTGCTCGGGGTTGTGGTGGGGGCCGATCATTGCCTTGGTTAGGTTGTGCGGGTTGTCGGAGAGAGGTGTCAGCGGTTGCCCCTGGTAGGTTCGGTCATTGGTTGTTGCTGGGGACAGACTGCCTTGAACCGACTGAGGTGCCCCTGGCGTATCAAGCTCTTTACCTGGTCTTTAAGGTTACACATTCCTTAGTGTTGTGGTTGTGGTTCTGATGGAAACGGTAGTATTTGGATTGATCTCGCCTGTTGGAAGGAGACCGCGAGGGTTGTGGCCATTTCAAGTTATAATCTCGTTGGATCTGGTTCAAGACTTGTTCCATGGGGAAATTCAGGAGAGTGTACCGCTCGAACCGACCGGGCGGTCGGGTAGGTGCCGATCGGTTGGCTCGAGCAGTTCGGTCAGTATACTGAGCTGTTTGCTGTGTATATTGGGTGGTTCTGGCTTCAGATTCCTTTCTCTTCTCTCTAGGGGTTGGGTTTTTGGTTGTAGAATCTTGGCAGACGGCCAGAGAATCTTCGGCGTTCATATATTTTTGGGCTTTGGAAATGAGGGTTGCCATGGAGGTTAGAGGGTTTTTGGAGAGGGAGAAAAGGAAGTCGGATGATCGTAAACCAGCCATGAAAGCCGTGAGAATGACCTTGTCGTCGTTTTTCGCCACTTGCAAGGCCTCGGTGTTGAAACGGTTGACGAAACTACGTAGTGACTCTCCCTCCGTCTGACGAATGTTGAGGAGCTGAGTCACCGGGCACCGCTGGCGCTGGGCACCAATGAAATGGCTAAGAAAGGAATCACTTAGGTGTTGGAAAGTAGAGACGGAGTCCGTCGGGAGCTAACTAAACCACAGTCGAGCCGACCCCTTAAACGTTATGGAGAAAGCCCGACACATGATCTCATCAGGAAAAACATAGAGGATCATTAGGGTCCTGTAAGTCTCCAAGTGGTCGACTTGGTCTGTTGTGCCGTCGGCAGAGTCGATCGAGGGCATTTTTAACTTAGGAGGTAGGGGTTTGTCCCTGATGAAGGCGACAAATGGTGAATTAACTGTTGTGGAAGGTTTATTCTGTATGTTTTGCATGACTCCTTGAAGCTGGAGTTTCATGGCTCAGAGTTCCGCATCCCAGATAGGAACGTTGTCACCACCAGAATGCAATGGAGGCTGGACACTACTGGCCTCTCCTCGGGAGCAGGTGCTTGGACTGATGGATGTAGACCCCGAGGTGGCGGGTTCATGTCTTGGGATGGGCGTCGAAAACCCTCCAGGTTAGAGAGGTGGGCTTATTGGAAGGGATGGCTTGGGGTTCATTCTTGATTAAGTGGGATATCTTGTGGTGGTGGAGGAGGCACATGGAGGTTTCACTGAAGCAAAACATTGATCAAGGCTTGGTTTTGTTTGGCTAAGCTGTTGATGCTGTTGATGAGTTCTGTGAAATACTGAGGTGGGTTGTTTGGGTTAGGAGGGTCAACTTGGGGATCGACAATGTTGTGTTGAGAAGCATGGATCTCGTTGTGACCATCCACCTTGGCGGGTGGCAAGGAGGAATTATCTGGAATGGATCTCTAGCAACAATGAGCACAATTGTCACACGGAGTGAAAGGTTTCCACAGATGGCGCCAACTGATGATACTACTGGTCCTGAGGGACGGATCGGGCTGATCCACGCCTCTCCCACCGTTGTCCGGTCGCTAGGCTCACTGAGATACTTGCACAAAAGTCCAATGGGGAACGAGGAGTCCCCCAGCGAACCCTCTGATGTGCAAGTTAGAAGAGAGAGAGATTAATGGAATGTAGAGATAGGGTGATGATAAGGAACTTAACCTTCTTTTTGTCTTAGAAACCCGCTTATATCCTTTGTTCATCATTTCCTTGTCCACTTCGACCTGTCATGTTGGCTGAAAGTCTATGTTTTAGCTTGCCTTGTTTATGGTGAGGCTATTCTGTTCCGACGTGAAGGGGTTATCGCATTAAATGCTACAGGGGGCCTCATTAATGGCTAATGTGTGGTACAATAACTCTGTAGGATCTTTATCTGCTTATGTGGCTGGTTTTTCTCTTGACAAGTGTTTAGATGTTGTTGGTCCTTGGTGCAATGTTGGGTTCCAGTAATGTTGGGTTTTAGTGTTTGAATTATGCATTAGGCTCTAAGTGGTGGGCCAAAAGCCCCTATGGGCCCACCTATGTCAAGTATGATATACAAGAAACTTCTCAAAAAAGTTTACCAAATAAGTTATTTGCGTTTTCAAAAAAATGAAAACGAAAATGAAAATAAAAAAAAATAAATAAAAATAGAAAACAAGCACAATATCAAGCATTTAAGATTCTGGACTATGGATTAATGAAACATGCCCACCACCAACTATTTTTTGGATGAGTCAGATTTATTACCAACAAATAAAAAACAGAAAAATAAAAAAATAAAATGGTTTGCAACATAGATGAAGACAAAGTCTTAAAGGGCTTTAAGCTTTCATAATTTTCTCAACCGTAGTAATGATCGAGAAATCATATTCTTGATGATCTGCCTTATCGTCCATCAATTTCCAAGAGTTCGAAAAATAATCTTTGAGATGATCTGGCTCATGGTCCATCAACTTCCAAGAGCCATCCGTCTGTTGAACCATGCCCTTGTTCTTTTCAACTCGCCATGAAGGTGGTATTAGATATTCATCTTTTAAAGCATCCAATGATTTGTTAACAAGTGCAATATCTCGATCAACTTCCAACTTGAATCCTCCATTTGATCCTTGTGTACCTGCAACACCATGAAGGTAAGCCTCCAAGTTATGCCAACTTTGCAGATTTCCAGGATGCTTCAAGTACTCCGACTTGGTAGTGTTAATTGCCAATTTTTCGCCCACGTTTTTGTAGCCTATGAATGGAACCTTTGGAACAATATCTAGGGCATTACGAATGCGTAGAATATGAAGATTCTTCAACCCAGACGAGACCTTTTTGAAGTCTGAATCCCCAACTCTTGGGCTTGCAAACACAAAGGCAGTCACAGGGCATGCCTTGTTTGGGTGATTTCTAGGAATGTTAAATCCGTTGGCAGCTATATCAAATGCATTTAGGGTTGCAATTGCTGCACCCAAACTGTGACCAACTACAGTTATGCTGATTTCTTCATTTTGGTATTCCTCGACAAGTCTTCTGATCTCTGCAAGAACCTGAAATATAATATGATGAAACAACAATATTAGTTTTGGCATTGTTCTCCAAATTAAGAAATTATTGTGGACAATCTTTTCCTAAACAACAATTTTAGGAAGTTCAAAAATGTTGCTTGTAAAAATAAAGCATGTGCAATAAATTTATTTTGAGTGTAATCGTAATATATATAGTTTAGATCTGAGCAAATCACATTGGTAATCCCTGCATTTTGCTCCATATGTTATTTTAGTCTTCTATCATTTGAATTAGTTCAATTTCGACCTTTAATTTTAAATTTTGTATTAATTTAGTCCAATTGATAATCATAATTAAGATTTTTGAAGCAAAATGGTCACTAAATTAGTTGAGATTAACTTATCAAGCTGAATAAGTTTATAATTTTGCTTATGAAATTACGACACGTCTTTTATATGCACATTTTTCATTAAAAACACTAAAAATTGGGAACAATTAGACCAAATTCGGATAAAATCATAATTTTAGGATCAAAATTGAGCTAATTAAAATTATATAGACCAAAATGACATAAGGATCAAAATATAGGGACTACCAGTACAATATGACCTTTAAATTTATATATAATTCATTTTTGATCAATTATTGTAGGTTAGGTAATTTTCCTTGCTTAAGAAGTATAAGTTATATGTTTTTTGGTTTATCAAATTTACCTGGTCTCTGGCACTGGCCTCGGTGAACGGTGATCTTGGATTGTTTGAAGTGTAGATAGAGTAAAATCCTTGATGCACATTAGTATCGTCATCTTGCTCTCCAATTATCTTTGAAGGTGAGACTAAAAGAACTTGCAAGTTGTTAGCCCATTCCAAGGGCTGAATTGTTCCTCTCCAGGCAATCACAATGTCTCTCTTCCCCAACTTAGCCATCCCTTCATCTGTGGCCACCGCAACATATCCCATAGAGACTTCAAGATGAATGCATCGGGGACTTGGGTTGATGATGTTGCGTACAAATATTTAGTCACGCGATACATCGATGGATCTAGACCCAGCTTAGCAAAGAGGTTTGTCTTTGCATACCGGTTGCTTCCTGCATATTTGGACAACTTATCGGAGATGAAGTTGTCGTAAGTCGCTTGAGCCATTTCTCCATAGTGAATGATCTGCCGCCGTAGATCAATATCTAGAGGGTCCAATAGGCCCTTCCAGTTATCTTCACCACTTAGAACCCTCCATCCTTTAGCAATGTTGCTATTGGTGTCCATATTGTTTTATTTTTTTTTTCTCTCTAAACAATATGTATATCAGTTTGTTTGTATGAAAGTTATACTGAATGAGCTTGTGCTGCATGCTTTATATAGTGAGCTTGAGAGAGACCATGTTATGCTGTGTTTGGTTGCATTGACTGTTTGGTAAGTCTAATCTTAATGCATGACTGTTTGGTAAATATTCTCGTCAAAATGACCATCTTTTAGCATCCAATAAGGCTGCTTGGATAATTCACCCATGCAAAAATAGGACTTAAAAATTTTGGTCAAAAATGAGAAAATGACTTGTTTGGCTCATTCAAAATCAGTTTTTTGATGTCTCTGAATTACACGCGTGAATTTGCTTGTTGAAATTTTTGTGGAACAAGCCCACATCTGATGTATGCATATTCATTCTATCTCTTGACATAATAATATGAAAATGTTATACATATAGAAATATTTTATATTTTTTTTATCACTAGAAATAGAGGCATGGTTCCACACGTATTAATATTGAAATCACTACCATATGTTCAGTGATTAGAAAATCTGATCAAGATCTATTTATATATATAGCATTACTTTAAAGATATATGCTTAATATGCTTAGAAATATAATTTGTTGTTGAGATTCAATGTTTGTATAACAGAAACCCATGTTTTAAATGAATTTTGACGATGCATTAAATATTTTGGTATTTTTATTTATATATACAAATTATGTATAATTATCAAGATCAGGACAGCTTTTTGGTTGAAAGCATCTATCAAGAATTTCCCATTCTCAATTGATGATTTAGTCTTCAAATGGAATCAAATCAATTTCCATTCCTGAATCCCCAGCTTGCTTTTCTGATCACCTCTTATCTGATTACCTTCTCTGATCTGTTGAATTAGCTATTCTGCTTCAGCTGTGTTTTGGTCTTCTTGGGATTAGCTGCTGCTAAATGCTAGGCACAGCAGAATTGACTGTTCTGTTTTATGGTCTGCTTTTGGCTGCTTCTGTTGGGTATTTTTGGAGCCTTCTGTTGAATTAAGTTATCATGCTTCTGCTGTGTTATAGTCTTCATGGAGCCATCTCTTTTTTGGTCTGCATATGGCTGCTTCTGCAATGGCTGGGTCTGCTTTTGGCTGTTCTGTTTTGCTTGGGTTCATCTGTTCAGTTTTGCTTAGATGTTCATAATTCATAGTCTGCTTCATAGCCTGGTTGTTGCTGCAGTGAAGTGGTTACTGGTGTCAGGTTCTGAGGTGTGGGGTAGTTTGAAATGCTGAAGGGTGGTTGTTGTAGTGTGAAGTCTTGCATCTTTTGGTGTAGCTTCTCCCAGCTTTGCATTTGGTTGGTTTTATTCATAAACAAATTCAGCTGTGCGTTGATTGCATTCTCAGATTCATTAGTGCCACTGCTGTGGAGTTCTGCTTTCGCTGTGTGCTTTTGTTTTGGCTGTCATTTCTTTTGTTTTTGTTTTCCTCCCTCTGTTGGTTTCTCACCAACTGGAGCTTCGAGCTTCTTGTAGCTCTGAGCTCCTCTTTATTGATGTCTCTCTCTTTTTGTTAGATTCAATCAATAAAGATTTTTTTTGCCGATCAAAAAAAAATGTATAATTAGCATTGCCCATACTCTAAAATTATTATTAGTGAGCACGTTTTTATGCATTTTTGTATTCAATTTTCAACTGTTTATGTGAATGTTAACTTGAAGGGTTTGGCCTGGTGGATAAGATTTAGGATCTGGAGGTTTGTTGTCTCTAAGATGTTAAGTTTGATTCCTCTCGTCAGCAAAAATTATTAGGGCCGCGGATTGTAAGGCATAAATCTTAATTCGAAAGGTTTGTTCATGCTGTGGGGATTTAAGCACAAGCTGGCTCAATTACGTGAATGTTCGTGATTAATTCTTTATTTAAAAATAATTTAAACAAAATAGGTGAGGGAAAAAAATTATCCCACCACCTAACTAAGGGTTGTTTTGGGAATTGACTATTTTAATTTTTTTTATATTTTTTTATAAAAAGATGTGTAAAATAATAAAATAAATAATTAAATTTTTCGTACTAATTTTTTTTTATTAAAACTTTTTACGTATTTTAACGTCTTGCCAAAACATGCTTAAATTTGCATAGGGGGGAAAAAATTTACTTTTGAGAGAAATATCTTTTCTCCACATTTAGACCAACAGTACCTAAAGAATTTCTTTTTTGGACTCAATTAAAAAATATTCATAAATGATAAATTTTATAAACATTAATAATTAAAATTATAATTTTTTTTAAAAATATATATAATTACTTTATGAAAGCACTACTGAGGGTTTCTTTTGAAAAATGACATTTTAAAGAAATTTTTGACATTTTAATTAAAATATAAGTACGCAAAAACAGATGTGTTTAGAAATAATTTCGAAAAATGTGTAAAAAGAAAAGTGAATACATTTCTTTTAGGGACCTTTCATTTGACCTTTTACCTTCTAGTTTTTCTAATAACTTTCATAACTAATTTAATTGGATAAATTACATCAATAGCCTTTATATTTTACCTATTATATCATTTGATCTCTACACTTTTAATTTATTCAAATTTGATCTGTGATTTTAGATTTTGTATTAATTTAGTCCAATCAATAATATAATATTGTTAGTATTTTCGATGAAGAATTATCTCTGAATTAATTGATATTAACGCATTGAGTTGAATAAATTTATTATTTTACTTTAAAAAATATGATAGATATCCGTTATGTACGTTTTTTTCATTCAAAAAAAAAAAAACTCTAAGAATAGTAATTAATTAGATTTGTAACAACCCAGATTTCTAATTATTCTGTAGAATTTATACTAATATTATTTAATCTCAGTTCATAATAATATATAATTGGATCCATGACAAACAGAGGACCACAAGGTGATCAAACAGAGGCCAATGGTTATTTAAGTCCCCAAGGCGTGGGACTCCCGTGATGGTACTTACAAAGCATAATTGTTTATAAGGTCATAATCAAATATTTTTTAAAATATAAACAAACATATCCATGGGTTTCACTTTTACAAATAGGATTCAGAAAATAATCTACGTAACTGAAATCTTTATAAAACATAACTTTTATTAATATACTAATAAAACATAACTTGCATAAAATAAATTTTGGTAAGTCAAAGCATACGTAAAATATATTTTGATAACTCAAGGTATAAATAACTCACTCTGCCATGTGCTTATAGCTGTTTACCAATTTTCAGGAAACAATGCAATTCAGAAATAGCTTTTGGAAAGTCTTAGACGCGGGGCTGCGGAATAGACACACACAACACTTTTATGATATTTTTATATGTGAATATCAACCTTTTTGGTCAATATATTTTGTAATAAAAATAGAAGCTCCAATGATTATTTTGGTACTCTCACTTAAATATTACTTCCGCTTGCGTTTATTGATCTGTTTAAGAATTGGCCGGAGGTAACCTCAGTTATTGGCCATCACGATGCTTAACCCTTGGGTACGGGGAGCGGGTTGTGACAAGATTAAATTAAGATAAAATTATAATTTTAAACTTAAAATCGAACTAATTAAAATTACAAGTACTAAAATAACACAAAAAGTAAAGTACAAAAATGTAATTTTACCCAATTTAATTTATTTTTTTGATCAGCAAAACAAAACTTTATTGATGAAAGAGACATAATACATGCAAAATTATATCAACAAAGCAAGGGAGTGCAGAAAGCATCATAGCTAAACTTAACAATCCTAACTAAGTTGGCACCGTAAAAAAAGCGCAATCATATGCTAAGCACTTGCCCCAGGATTGATGAGGAACTAATCAAAAACACCCAATGAGAAGAACAACCAAAGGCTAATAATCAAATGAAATACACCCAAAGAAATACACCCAACCATCTGTGAATATTATTTTTTCAAAATTTTTCTGATCGGACAGAAGAGTCTATGCGTTGAACTTTTCACAAAGAAGAAAAAATCCAAAATATGGAAAGTAGGAAGACATGCCTTGCGAGTTTAAAAGTCTTTTGGACTCGCCAAAAAAAACAGAGTACGAAATGAATACATTTCGTGGACCTTTCTAGTACGAAATGAATACATAGTACGAAATAAGTTTAACGGAAGTTACACGTTACCCACTTTATATTTGATTATTTCTTATTTTAATTTAAATTTTTTTTTTTTTTTTATCATCTTAACTTTTCATGTTTTAATTTTTTTCAATCTTTTCAATTTACTTTAAAAACTAACTTATACATAAAATTTGACAGAAAATAACACATTGACAATCACATGATATTAAAAATATTTCATTATTTATAATTCATATTGCAGATACAAATCCAAATTTCATATAATAATTTTTTTTTTTATTTTTAAAAATGATATACAAATTCACTTTCTAGATCATTTTTTTTTAATGTTTCTAGATCTAATGATGTATAAGTAATATGATTAGTTGATAATTAGATAAGATATGAGAGAGAGTGATATCTTAGATATCTGAAACCACATTATTGGGCTTAAGAAGTAGGTTTAATTTTTAGACTTATATAACAATACTCATTTTTTATATTATGTGGCAGTTAATGTGACATTTTTCGTCTAATTTTGAAGAGAAATTAGTTTTAGAAGTAAATTGGAAAAAACTTAAAATATGAAAGGCCAAAATGAAAAAAAAAATTATTAAATTTTAAGAATCAAAGTGAGAAAATAGCCAAACATAAAAAAGGTTGAGTGTAATTTATTCTAAGTTTAATTACACTTTTTACGTTTGTAATTTGATTCAAATTTATTTTAATTTTAATTGTTTCAATTTGGTTTTCATTTTAAATTTCAACTAATTTTATCTGCATATATATTTTAGAAGGTAGACAGATGTCTTAAAAATATTAATTTTAACATTCAATTTAGACAAAAGAAACCAAATGAAAACTACAATTAAAGTATAGGGACTAAACTATAAGAATGAAAAACATAACCTAATTAAACAATATTCAACGTAGTTTGGGAATGAAATGAAGTATTTTAATGACATTAAAGTGAGGTTTCATTAAAAGATGAAAATGTAATTTCTATTTGTAGTATTTGTGGTTTTAATTTTTTTTATTTTTTATTTAACTAATGATTGTATGAGGTTTGATCAAAAGATACATGATGTATTTGTAGTCTTGAGTAAGTCTTTTTTCAAATCAAGATTTTAGGAGTTTTCATCAAAAGGTAAAAGATGTAGTTTATATTTGTAGTTTTGTGTTAGTAATTTATCTTTGGAATAATTATTAAACAAAAATAGCAGGATAGAAGCGTTTTAACAAAATTAATCTGGAGTTCTTAATTTTATCAATTTAAAATCTTATATTTTGATTTATTTTTAATGTAAATCATTCGCTTATTTTGATTAATTAAAATCAGTAGAAAAAAAATATTTTAGTTATTAAACTCAATGTAGATATACATAAAATGCTTAAAATATTTTTTTTTATTGAGTTTAATGAACAAAATACTCTCTCTTTTTTTATCGATTTTACTTGAAAATAAATCAAAAGTTTAAATTTTAAATTAACAAAATTAAAAATTAAGGATTTATTTTATTATAAGAGTGACAAACCTTAGTTTTTTTTGGTAATTTTATCTTTATTATTTTATTTTTAATAAGAAAAACTCATGCAGCTACAATATTCTTGCTACTTTTGGTATTCCGATGTATGAGGTCACCTGATTAAAAATATAAATAATAAAGTTATTTTGTTGGAAAAAAGATTAGAAGTTTTAAATATAGAACTCTAAAGGAGCTCTAACGAGCTGTCCCCATCCATGATGTGATATTTGTGCCTTATTTTTTTATTTTATTTTTGCTTTGCCACATCACTAGAGCTCGAATAGAGCTCCAGATTTAAAGCTTTGTATCATTTTCCATTTTGTTTGATTGGTAGTTTAGATAAAATTGTGATAAAGTCATTAATTAATTGGAATTAAATTAAGGAGACTTACGTATAGGTTTTAATAGGTGGACTTATTATCTAATAAATCCTATAACAATTAATGGCGTTTTTCATCAAACAACATTAGAAAATGTCACAACTTATTAATTTTCAGAGACAGTTTGAAAATTGTCACAAAAAATCATTAATTATAAGTTTTAGCGACAGTTTTAAAAATTGTCACAAAAAAAGTCACAATTTTTCAACTTTCAGCAATACTTTAAAATTCGTCACAGAAAAATATCACTATTATAAGTTTTAGCGGCAAGTTATAAAAACCATGAAAGAAAAAAGTCACTAATTGTCAATTTTTAGCAACATATACAAAAAATCGTCACAAGAAATTATTTTTAATTTTTTTAGGACTTATTCTCAATAGAACTTGATAAAAATTAAGTCAAACTATTAGAACTTATTAATTGTTTACCCTTATAGGAATAAAATTATATGAAAGTTCTCATTATAATATATATATATATATTTAAAAAATTTGTAAATTATAAGTAAAATGATATTTTCACTTCTAATAGTATGAGATTGAATTGTTAATCCAATCCCCTATGACAAAACTTATTCCACCGTTTTGAAGATTAGCGATTTTTTTTACCAACTAATATGATTTACACGAGCATTAACGGGTGTCTATGGATGGGATATAAGCATAGGATTGATTCCCATATTTAGTAGAACCTTTAGTTCAACATTTGGTTGGCAGATAACCTCCGTACAAATTGTCCCATTTGAGAAATGTATCCTCTATTTCAGTGATAACTCAATCCTAGGAAAAGAGATGGGACACAAATCAATGGCATGAGGAGACCTTATTATTAGCTTTCTAAATTACCAAAATAACCCCTAAGTATACAAATTGTCCCATTTGAGCAATGTATCCTCTTTCTGTGGTTCTTTTTCCCCTTTTTTCACAAAACGATTTATTTTTCTCCATTCGCAAAATTCGATGAACATGTAAATCTCATATATATATATATATATTGGTACTCTTATGCCTCATTGGGAAATATATTATTTTAGTAATTTTTTAAGTTTTTGACTAAAATATGAGGTAAAAAATAATGAAGACTTCACACAGTTCAACTTATCACAACAATCCAAGCAGTCTAAAGTTGCAGCTCCTATAGCAAATCAGGTAGACTGTAACAGAGCACACAGTGCAAAAAGAGTGAAAGAGCAGCAGTCCACAAAAGCTGACCCAATGCAGACTTGTATGCAAGTGTATCACAAGCCATGAGCTGTGTCACATCTTATCATTTCCCTTGTATTGTATACAGTTAGTTTGCTGAAAGATTAGGTAGTTAGATTAGTTAGTTTGTTAGATGATTAGTTACAGATCTATGAGTTATATATAATTTAATAGTTAGATGAATAATAAAAATGTGATTTAGTCTTCTTTCATGGTATCAGAGCCTATAGAGCTCTAATGAGCATTCAACAATGGCTTCATCTTCAATGCCAAATCTTTCTCTTCTTCTTTCCAATCTCAATTCGTTAGTCACCGTAAAACTTGACTCATCAAATTATCTAATTTGAAAAAGTCAAGTTCAGAATCTATTTAGAGCTACAGAATTCTTTGGCTATCTTGATGGATCAATTGGTTGTCCTCCTCCTACAACTGTGAATGCATAGAACGTTTCAGTCTCCAATCCAGAATTCAACAAATGTAAGCTTGTTGATGCACGTCTTCTGAGCTGTTTAACTGCAACCTTATCACCACCAGTTTTTTCTTCTGTATTGCATCTGCAGCATAGTCATGAAGTATGGCTGGCTTTGGAAAAGAGGTTTACTACTTTATCACGATCACATATTCATCAACTCAAGAACAAACTTTAATCACTTTCAAAGAAATCTCAGACTATGGAGGCCTATCTGCAATAGTTCAAGGAAATTTCAGATCAAATTGCATTGGTCACTACACCCATTGATGATGAAGATCTTATTCTTCTTGTTTTGAATGGTCTTCCTGATGAGTATAACTCATTCAAAACAGCTATTCAAGCCAGATCTGGTGCTGACCATGGAAAAAGTGTCCTCTTTGTTGTGTTCTGAGGCAATTCATATTGAGAAGATCAATCTACACTCTTCTCCTAATGTTGTTTTTTCTGCAATTCAAGGAACTTCTTTTGCACCTCAAACTCTAGCTTCGCCATATCCGCCTTCTCAAGGTTCACAACATCAACATTTTCAGTCAGGCCCTAATCGATCAAATTTTCTACTTACAAAGGATATCATTCCAATTCTCGTGGCAGAGGTCGCTATACAAAATTTTCTAACTACAGAGGTCATCATGGTTTAGGTCTTGTTTGCCAAATCTGTGGCAAAACAATCACATAGCTTTTGAATGTCGTAACCGCATGAATCTAGCTTATAACACCAGCCATGAATCCAGTTTATGTACCAGCTTATCCACCTTCATATGGTTCTGTTTCTAGTTCACCAACTCAAGGAGGCTATTCTCTGCCTTCTCTCTATCCTGGTGTTTCTTCTCCATCTACTACAGCTCTACGAGCCTTTTCTGCTACAGGTCCTAGTTTTTCTGTTTCATCTCAAGCTTCTTCTTGGTATCTTGATTCAGCTACTACCACTCACATTACTAATGACTTGCAACATATGCAGCTATATCAACCCTATCAAGGTCATGATCAGGTTGTGGTAGGAAATGGAGACTCTCTTCCTATTCACCATAGTGGAGCTGGTATTCTTCCTACTCCTACCTTTCGTTTTCAGTTGAACAATTTACTTCATGTTCCACAAATTTCTTCCAATCTTATTTCTGTTCATCAGCTCACTCAAGATAATAATTGTACCATCACTTTTGATAAAAATTCCTTTATTGTTCAGGACAAAACTTCAAAGGCAGTGCTTTCTAGAGGTTTTCAGTCTAATGGTCTTTATCAATTTTCCTCTCCTCCACAGGCTTATATTACTCAGAGCATCCCTTCTACTTTGTGGCATAAGAGATTAGGTCATCCATCAACTGCTAAGTTCAATACTATAGCTAAGTCTGTTCCTATTGTTTGTAATAAGGATAATAATGGACTTTGTTCTCACTGTTGTGTGGCTAAAAGTCATCGTTTGCCTTTTACCTTATGTTTTTCTGTTGTCAACCAACCTCTTGCCCTCATCCATAGTGATGTTTGGGGCCCTTTTACTCAAGATCAATCTCAATATAGCTATTATGTTCTTTTTGTTGATGATTTCAGTGGCTTTACTTGGTTGTTTCCTTTACATTACAAGAGTGAGGTCTTTAATAATTTTTTGGAGTTCAAGGTGTTTATGGAAAAACAATTTTCTACTTCTCTTAAGATTTTCAGATCTGATAGTGGCGGTAAATATTCTACTCATAAATTTCAAAAAAATTTCACTGAAAATGGTCTTGTTCATCGGTTCTCTTGCCCTCATACTCCATCTCAAAATGGATTGGCCGAAAGAAAACATTGACATATTATTGAGACAACTATAACTCTCTTGCATCATTCCTCTTTGCCTCTCAAGTTCTGGTTTGAGGCAGTCTCTACTGCTGCATGTCTCATTAATAGATTGCCTAGGTCTCAATCTCCTTGTCTTAGTCCTTTTCAGGTTTTGTTTGGTACCTAACCTGACTATGCTTTTCTGAGAGTGTTTGGGTGTTGTTGTTATCCCTGGCTTCGTCCATATACTACCCATAAACTTGAGCCTCGATCTCTTCCTTGTGTTTTTATTGGTTATTATTCCTCCATGAAGGGGTATAGATGTTTGAATCTTGCTACTGGTAGAGTTTATGTCTCTAGGCATGTTATTTTTGATGAAACTAAGTTTCCCTTTGCTACAGCTTCTTCTTCCTCATCTTCTCCTTATTTGTCTACTCTTCAGTCTTTCTTTTGGCCTTCTCCAACTGTTGCTACCTTTTCTTCTTCTGATTCTTCTTCTACTTCTACTTTACTTGTCTCCTCTACATAGTCTTCTTCTCCCTCAACTTCTTCTCCATCTTCATGTCATTCCTTGGCTGCTCATCCTGGTATTCACTTAACCATACATATTCTTCCTCATCCTCCTCTTTCTTCTTCTAATACTCATCCTATGATTACTAGGTCCAAAGCTGCTTCTTCTTTGTGTTTATCAGCTTCTCTTTCTCCATCTCTTGTTGAACCTACCTCCTATAAAGAAGCTCTTCAATCTCCTCATTGGTTGGCAGCTATGCAAACTGAATTTCAAGCTCTCCAAAATTAGCATACCTGGACTCTTATTCCACCTTCTACTGCCAAACATATTATTGGTTGTAAATGGGTGTTTCGAATTAAGAAACATTTTGATGGTACCATTGTTAGGTACAAAGCCAGGTTGGTTGCTAAAGGTTACTTGCAAGAAGAAGGTGTGGACTTTCATGATACTTTTTCTTCTGTTGCTAAACAGCCTACTGTCTGGATTCTGTTTTGTTTAGCTCTTTACTTTAACTAGTCTATTAGGCAGTTAGACATCTCAAATGCCTTCTTGCATGGTACTCTTGATGAAGATGTTTTTATGCATCAGCCACCTGGCTTTGTTTGTCCCAATCAACCCTCTTTTGTTTGTAAACTCAACAAGTCTCTCTATAGGCTTAAACAGGCTTCTAGGGCCTGGTATATAGCTTTCTCTTCCTATCTTCTTTCCATAGGTTTTGTTCGTAGTCAATGTGATCGTTCTTTGTTCATTCAGAAAACTTCTTTCTCCATTACCTATCTTCTTGTCTATGTTGATGACATTTTAATCACTGGCAACTCCTCCTCTCATATTCAATCTCTCATTTCTTATATGAATTCAGTTTTTGCTCTCAAGGATCTTGGTCTGGTTAATTACTTTCTGGGTATTGCTATTCATCACACTTCTGCTGGTTTGTTTTTGTCTCAACAAAAATATGCCTCTGATATTTTAATCAAGGCAGGTCTTGCTGAATGCAAGCCTTACTCCTCTCCTTTGTCTCTCAAACCTCCCTCTTCTTATTCTGATGATTCCTTGCCCTTTCATAACCCTTCTCTTTATAGAAGTATTGTGGGAGCTCTTCAATACCTTACTCTTACCCGACCTGATCTTTCCATTGCTGTTAACATGGCTTGTCAACATATGCATATGCCTACTGTCACAGATTTTGTAGCAGTTAAACGGATCCTCAGGTATCTTAAAGGCACTCTGCACTATGGCCTTACTTTCAGTCCTGGTTCTTTTGATCTGCATATCTTCTCTGATGCCGACTGGGCTGGTGATCAATCTGATCACCGATCTATTTCTGGATTTTGTGTTTTTCTGGGTTCCAATATGATTTCTTGGCAAGCCAAGAAACAACCCACCGTTGCTAGGTCTTCCACTGAGGCAGAGTATAGGTCATTAGCACAAGCTGCAGCTAAAGCTTCTTGGGTTCAAATGCTTCTAGCTTAAATGTTCTTGTTTTCTCCCACTATTCCTACTCTTTGGTGTGACAATCTGTCTATTATTCCCTTGCTTCTAATCATGTTTTCCATGCAAGGACCAAACATATTGAAATCGATTATCACTTTGTTCGTGAAAAAGTTCTTCAAAAGAAGCTTCAAATTTGCCATGTTCCTTCCTCTGAGCAGATAGCTGATATCTTTACTGAACCATTGTCTGTCTCTCGGTTTCATTATCTGCAATCCAAGCTTCTGGTGACTGCTTCACCATTCAGCTTGAGAGGGGCTGATGAAGACTTCACACAGTTCAACTTATCACAGCAGTCCAAGCAGTCCAAAGTTGCAGCTCCTATAGCAGATCAGGTAGACTGTAACAGAGCATACAATGCAAAAGAAGTGCAAGAGTAGCAGTCTACGAAAGCTGACCCAATACAGACTTGTATGCAGGTGTATCACAAGCCATGAGATGTGTCACATCTTATCATTTCCCTTGTATTGTATACAGTTAGTTTGTTGAAAGATTAGTTAGTTTGTTAGATGATTAGTTACAGATCTATGAGTTGTATATAATGTAATAGTTAGATGAATAATAAAAATGTGATTCAGTCTTCTTTCAAAAAAACTAATATGTTTGGAATATTATTTTTTATTTTTTAGTTTTTACGAAAAGATGTGCAAAAAGTAGAGAGAAAATAGAATTTTTGACATTTTGGTATGGTTTATAGAATTTTTAATTTTTTTAATAACTTTTTTATTTTTAGGCTAAAACTATTACATGCTAAATGAGGCCTTAATCTCAGATTGTATGAATCTCTTTCACACTAAATTTTTATTTTTTATTGGTCTAATTATTATTTTTTTAAATTTTTTTTTTAAAAAAATTGTATTCCCATTGCATAGTAAACAAATCAAAAAGGCAAATGGTCTAGATATTATCCATCTATATAGTTTCACAATCAAACATTAGATTCAATAGAGTAAGTCATTACAAGATATTTAATCTTATGACAAAATAAATATGGGATTCACATCATCACCGACTAAATAATCAAGAGGGTATTTATTCGAATAATAATAGCCTACTGCATTACAAGCCCTTCTTATTCTGTCTAACGTACAACATGGCCTTATTATATTACTAATGCAATCCACCACTTGGAGCAAAACAAATATGGCCACTTAATATGGTATCATAAAACTTTGTTTAGTTTAGAATTTTCAAAAATAGTTTTTTGAGTTTTCAATCCATTTTTTTTAGTGATTTTTTTAAACATCTTAATCAATTTCTTTTACCTTTTAGATCAACTTAATCTAGATATACTTAAAAAGTACAAAATTTGTATAAAAATCTTTAAACATTCATTAAATACAACACAATATCATAATATACTAAAACTTTTTAATTTTTTTTAATTTTTAGTTTTGTATTCAATAAATTTTTTAAGAGATCTTAACTGGTCTACCTAATAACCAAGGGTGTAAATTTAGCCCGATCCAGCTGGCTCGTCTCACCGGGGCCCGAGCTCAAGTCAGTCCACTGTAGGGCTATGCGAGTTCCCACTGATATTAGGGTTGGGTCGAGCCAGCTTGTGTGGAAAGAATCTAGGCCCAAGCCCAAGCCCAAGCCCATTCAAAATGGGTCTGGGGGTTGGACCACGGGCCTGGGCTTGAGCTGCAAGTCGAGCCAAGCAGGCCTTTTTTCTTTGGCAAAAAATAATTGATAGATATTATATATATAGATTATTTATGAGGGATAAAAAAAATAAAAGAAAATTTGTACTAAAGTATTTTTGTTATGATTGATGAGATATTTAGTTATATTTCATGTGATACTTTATTATGACTTATGCTTTGTTAGTTATGACTAAAAAAGTATGAAATTACGTAATTTTTTTCTTTTGTTATGACATTGTTTTAGTTATGATTGATGAGAGCTATTTGGTTGTATCTCGTGTGGTGTTTAGTTGTGACTATTTTTTATTTTTATTTTTTTTATAGTTATGAGTAGGTTATCAAGTTATGTTATTTTGTACTTTAGTTATGATTAATTTTCTTCTTAAGTTATGATATTATTTTAGTTATAATTAGTGAAATATTTAGTTATATTATGTTATGTTTTGTAGTTATAACTCAAAAAGTATAAAATTATATCATTCTAATTTAGTTATAAGGTGCGTACATAATCTTTCTCTCGAAAATTTTTTTTTTGAAATGAAATGAAATGAATAATTATATTATATATATCAAAATGAAGTGAAATATTACAATCATTAAATTAAATAGATAATATTTAATTACTAATTTTTATTTCAAAATAAAATAAAATATTACAAAAATTTATATCATTAAAAAAATAGATAATTATTATTAAAAAATATTTCTCAAGCCAATTAGGTCGGACTGCAAATCTGGCTCACTGGTCGGTCTGGACTTCAAAACAGAGGGCCTAACGTCTCAGGTAGGGCATGGCCCCAGGCCTGGCCAAGCCTAGCTAGGTTGGGCAGCACCGGGTCAGGAGCCACCTTCTGATGTGTCATGGGCCTGGGGGCCAAATTTACATCCCTACTAATAACTAACAAGGGAGAAACCAATTTGGTATTGATGAAGTGTGTGTACTTTTATTTTTCAAAAGCTATTGTAAGCCACCAACAATATTACGATATGAAGAGGGGTTAGAAAAAGGAAGAGAATCATGAGATGTAAAGGATGGCTTGAGAGCCAATGGAGTGGAACAAGGCCTACAATCAACTAAGCCAGCTTTGTGTAACAACTCAATGACATACTTAGCTTGAGAAAGGAATAATCAGCACCTTGACACTGCACAGAGATTCTCAAAAAACATGAGACAGAACCCAATTCCTTCATGGAAAAGACCTGATGCATCTAAGTAATCAAGTTAGAAACTAGAAGTGAATCACTTCATGTAACCAAGATATCATCAACATACACCAAAAGAAGCATGAGGCCAACAGAGGAATAATGAACAAAGAGTGGAGTATCTAACTGGCTATTGGTAACCCTGAGAAAGAAGGAAAAAGGCAAAGGTGGAATACCAAGCCCGAGGGGCTTGTTTAAGACCATATAGAGCCTTGTTCAACTTACACACCTGATTAGGAGATTGAATAAAACCAAGTGGTTGTAACATGTAAACCTCATATTCTAATTTCCCATGAAGAAAAGCATTAGAGATGTCTAATTGTTTGATGGACCATTGATGATGAAGAGCCATACATAGCAGAATCCGGATGGTTGGGAGTTTAGCCACTGGACTAAACATTTCTTGAAAATCAATTCCCTCTTGTTGAAGATAGCCTTTAGTGGTAGGGTGATATCCTAGAAACACACAAGCCATGGACCTAGGTTGAAGTTTGTGTGTTGTGTAAGGCTTAAGCCATGGGAAATATTGACAACCAAAAACTTTGAGAAGAGAAAAATCTGGAAGAGAATGAAACAAGACTTCAAATGGAGACTGTAGACACCCATTTTTGACCGACCTTAAGACTCAGACGTCATCGTTTGTGCACGCGATGATTGCGCATGTTTGTGCTTGTTTCGAGCGCCCGAAGGTCTCGGTTGAGTGCTTTGTCTTTGAGCCTTTTAACGCTTTGTGTTTTGGCCTTGTTTTTTGTGCCAACCCTTGTTGCCTCTTGCCTTGGGAAGAGGAGAGCCTTGCCGGCCACTTATGGCACTTGCCGGCCACTTTTCTCCCTTGTAGGCCACTTTAAGTGGCCGGCCGGCTAGGGAAAGTGACCGGCCGGCCACTTAACTGGCCAGCAGCCACTTTTTCTCCTTTAGATATTTGTAGATCTTTTGAGCCAGTTGTGGCTCACTAAACTCATCCTCCATACACATGTATGGAGGGATTGAGCAAGCCTTTTGGCTTGCTTGGCCTATGTAAGGGTAGCCTCCTCCCCTTGAGAGGGGTTCAGATTTTTCAGAGCAAAAAATCTCCCCCTCTCTCTAGAATTCTCAATCTCTCTCTCTCTCTCTATTGTGCTATTGTGCCTAGAAGTGTTGTTTCTTCACACTTTTGCACACAAACACCATAACTTTGGAGTTGAGGTACCTTGGAGCTTATTTTGAGGTCTTAGCATTGGTTTTGGTCCAAAATTGTTGCTGAAGTTGCAGCCTTCTTGTTGTGCTACAAGGGTAAGCTTCTTCTTCTCTTAAGCTTGTTTGTTATATATTAGTTTAAGCCACCTTTGCATGCTTATTTTGGCCTAGTTGTCAACTACAAAAACTTTGTTTTTAAGTGTTAAAGATGGTTGTTTAAGGTTTTGTGGGAGTTGGGGGTGTTTTACCCCTTGTATGCCTTATTTGCTAAGCTTTTGAGCCATCCTTTGAAACTTTTGTTTTAGCCTTTGCATGGCCTTTCTACCACTGAAACTCAGAGGAATTTCAATAGTGGAAACTTGATTTTGTGGTCCAAAATAGGAGGGGGTGGTCCCCCTCTCCTTTTGTCATGCTTGTATGCTTTGTCGGCCTCATACTTGAGCATGCTCTTTTACTTTTTTTTGACCTAGCTCAAGCATGTTTTTGTGACTTGTTGGACCTGCCATAGCTCTATTTTTGGTTGGTTTGGCCATTGGTTGATTGCTTCTTACACTTGTAGTGTAATTCTTGCAAATTAGCCTTGTAGGCTTAATGCTTTGGTCCATTATTCTAGCATGTATTGGCTCCACTCCAGCATGTTTTTGTCATTATTTAACATACCTTAACTCTGATGTTGGTTGGTGGAGTCACCTTTGGCTTGGTTTTTGTACTTGTAGTGCAATCCTACTTGTAGGCCTAACATGCATCATGCTTTATGCCTCTAATCCTAGCTTGTGTTAGCTCTATCTCAGGATGTATTTGCTACTATTTTAGCATGCCTTAGCTCTGTTTTGAGTGGTATTGGCCATGTGAGACTTCTTGTGCATGGTTGCAGTTTAAGTGGCCTTGACTAGCTTTGAGTTTCAAAGCCTCTTGCATGCTTTACTTGTGGTGATTGCATGCCTTAGCCTCATTTCTCACATGATTTCAGTGTGTATAGCATAGTTACACTCTCACATATTCCACTCTTTCATAGCTTTTGTGAGTTGTGCCTTATGCCTCGTTTATGAGCCAATACGTATGCATGCTTGTCTAGGCTTTTGAGCTACCATTTCGGCATGTTTTGGTCTTTGTTTTGGCCTAATTGAGCTCTATCCACGGCTGGTTTGGTCATTTGTGCCATGTATTGCATGCCTCTTGTGTAGTGCCCTTCACTAGCCTTGTGCCTTAGGCCTTTTAGCATGCCTTATTTGTGATGTTTATGTGATATGGCATCATTAAGCACATAATTTCAGAGCATATAGCCTTCTTAAACTCTCATGTTTATCACTCTTTAATTGTGTTTGAGAGTTGTGCTTTTATGTCTTGCTCATGAGTCAATGCATGAGCATCATTTTCTTGCTCCTCATGCTATCTTCTTGGTTCATTTTAGGCACTGTTTTGGCCTGTCATGGCTCTGTTTTAGGCTGGTTTGGTTGTTTGTGCATTGTATTGCATGTCTCTAGTGTTGTGTCCTTCGCTAGTCTCGGTGTTCTTGGCTTTCAACATGCGTTGCATGAGTTGTTAGCATGTTTTAGAATCATTTGTCATCCCGTTTTAGTGCTGAAATGTATAGCATTGCATGCCATCTTTCATTTGTTGTATTACTTTGAAAGAGGTCTTAAGCCCCTTGTTGGTTTGAGCACGAAATTGAGGCGTTCATGCCTAATGGTTTTAGCCTTCTCTTGAGGGTTGCTACTAACCAATGGCATGATGCTTCTTTCATGCTCAAGACGCTTGTGGCTTGGTCCGTCTTTCCAATTAGAGGACATCTCACTTTTGGACTTAACCGGTTAAAGGATTAATCGGTAATCTAAAATGAGTAAACAAAATGAATCTAAGTTAAAACATGCCAAGATAACATGTTTGTGTTGCATTGCATGTGTTTGGATCGGACATTAATCCAAACACGAGGAATGTGGCACGTTTCATACTCAAAGTGATGAAACGTGTTGCATTTCTTGGTCGCCAACCCTCTTGATCATGCATGATAGATGTGGAGGCTCTTATGTGTTGTTTGTGCATTCACTAACATTGTGCGAGCTTGGCTCTTCAGCCATCGTGCATTGAGATGCGTGATTGGTGGCTTGAAAGTCGAGTACTACGCTCCTTTGAGCTTGAGAAATGATAAGGAGAGTAGTTGCACACACATTTCCTTGTAAATGCATTGTTGTGCCTTTGTTGATCTCTGTTGCAGCAAAGTTAGGATTCTGGAAAGGGAAGTGGCCGGCCGGCCACTTGCACTAGCCTGCCGACCACTTGAAGTGGCCTGCCGGCCAGTTGAGGTAGCCTGCCGACTAGTTAAAGTGGCCTGCCGACCACTTGCAGCAAAATTTTCTAGAATGCTTTTGTTTTGGGGCAGATGCAACCTGAAAAGTGTGTTCGATACTGTGAGTGCAAACAGAGGCAACTCATGGCAAAGTAGTGCATTTCTGGGCGAAGCAAACCGAGCATGCATGTCTCCCTCCCCTCGAGGCCATTTTAACTGCTTTATTTAGCTAGTTGATTTGTCGGTTTTTTGTAATTAATTAGTTAATGTGCTTGGCTAATTTAATTCATCTTTGTAATATTCTAATTAGCTTAGCATAGCTAGTTTTCAATTCAGCTTGTAATTAATTAGCTAAGTTAGTTAATTAGTTATTTTGTAATAAGTAGCTTGGCTTAGCTTATTTATTCGGACCCTCCGTCGAGAGGGCAAATGTTGTAATAAGGGTGCGTGTGTTTGTGCATGTCTTCCAACCCTACTTCTTTCTCCCTGTTACTTATCAGCTTTTGATGGTTAGTTTAGGGCATATTTCAATTAGCATCATCATGCGTTGCATGTGTGCATCATTCCTTTGTCTTGCATGCACCGGGCTCGGCGCATCATTCAAATTACAATCGTATTTCAATACCTATTTGAATACGTGTTCGAAGCATGTTATCAAATCGAATCATATGCCATCTTAGATAGCCGAGCCTATTAGATGCATTTTTTCATGTGTTGCATTAGGTTTTAACATAGCTAGGATCATGCATTGGTTTCTAACTAGTTTTCTGTTTTGGCTCAGAGTACACTGTAAGTGTTTTCGCTTTAGCATCCTTGCATGTGTGTAAGTGACTGCCATGATAGCATGCTTGCCATGAGGCTATTTGCTTAATTGCTATAACTGCATGAATGCTTGTGGATGAAGGCTTCATTACTTGAATTGGGACAATTCATCAAATGAGCCTTTTAAGCCCACTTTGCGGAGTGGCAAAATCATCATGTTTTCAAACCCACTTGAGGGTGGCAAAGCCGCGCTTTAGCCTACTTGCGAGTAGCACTTTCAAACCATTTCGAAAAACGAACATGAGTTAAGTTGTTCCAAATTGAGTGATTTAGTCTATACTTGTATGTTGTGTGCATCACATAGTAAATTAGCTAATAAACCGGAATAAGAACACATGTGTTTATAAACAACATATCATGTTTAGTAGAGGTCAATCTTTGATCGGGCGAGCGGGGGTGCTCATTTCAGGACCTTCCCCTCTCGTACCCAAGTTCCCGAGCCGAGGCAACTTTGGTGATGACGGACATGTGGCCTTAGGCACGAGTCAGGGTTTCCTAAATTTTCCAAAATAAAATATTTAGGTGGGGACTCTGAAATCTGGCAAAGCAGTCCATGTTTGGCGCTTTTTTTTTGATTAAAATCGATTTTTCAAAACGATTTGCCGGATTTGGACTCTTTGGCGATTTATCAGTCTTACATTGAACTTTGTGAGATTAGATTCAGAACCGTGATAGGAGTCCGAACTGTAGTAGCTATGAACCCAATTCACGCCCTCTCCGAAAGGGGGGGCGTGCAGAGCGAGTTCGGGGCGGTCTACAGAGACTTATGAGAAAGAACACTACTAGGCATTCGATTGATGAGATACACAGCTATGGCAACTGCATCAAACAATAGTGCAAGGGAAGAGAAGATTGATAAAGAAGAATGATGGCTATTTCGATAAGATGACGATGTTTTCTCTCAGCTACACCATTTTGAGCTTGAGTGTAAGGACAACTAGTTTGATGCACAATGCCATGAGCAGATAAAAGAGAAGCAATCTTGTTGTTCACAAATTCAGTCCCTCTATTAATTCTAAGTATTTGAAGATGAGTGCAAAATTGTTTTTCAGCATATGATTTGAACTCAATTAACTTGTCATATACCTCACTTTTGTAATGTAAAGGATGTGTCTGTATAGTTCTCCACCGTGTAGATTCCGACTCTTGGCGTGTTGCCTCGAGATCACGAGTTGTGACCTCGATTTGAGTATTGTATGAATACTGCGCGATAAAGGCCTCGGCCATCGCCTCTCAATCCTGCTCGATAGAGTCTTCCAACTTAGCATACCATATGGCCACTATACCTGACATGGTATAGACAAAGAGAGACAACTTCTGTAGTCTAGTTAGGCCCATCAGTCGCAAAATGTCTGAAAACAGCCGAAGGTGAACCATAGGATCTCCTGAACCGTCAAAACGGTTAATGTGCAGCATTTTAAATCGGCCTGGCAATGTCACTGTAGAATCGGTATACCCATCCTCTATGTCTGGGATAGAGTTAACTCCTTGTGCTCTCTTGAACAACTTTTCCATTTTATTGACCTTGAGTACAGTTGGGTCAACCTCAAACTCAAACAGAGCCTGAGTCTGATAAACATGGGTTTTTGGAGGTTTGTGCTGGATTGGCTCTGCTGGATTGCACGGGTTTTCTTGGACATTGGCAATATGAGCAGTGGCTCCAGGTGCTGGGATACCCGTGGGAGGTGCATGGGATGCAGAGGTTGCAGCTGACTATGGTTGCTGTTGTTGTAGCCTGTTTATAACTTCGGCCTGATGGACTGTATCTTATTGTAGGGTTTCAACTATCTGCTGCAGATGATGTTTAATTATTCCATACTGACTAGGGAATACTGTGTCATCGGAACAGGAGATAAATCTCGTGCTGGGCTAGAAGTGGATGACTATTCCCGAACCTGACTGGATACAGGTGAATTGAGGGGTGACTGTTGTAAAAACTGAACCGGTGAATTCTGCCTGATTCTCCTCCGTCTTGTAACCGGTGGGAGTGAGGTAAACACGAGCTGTCCCCGAACAAGATCCCCAGCTTTGCAAAGTCTTCTGACTTGAGTCCAGAGTACTTGGGGGATATCCGAACTTTCTGAAGCTATGGTGTTAAAACTACCTAGCAAAAGAAATAAAGCAAAAATAGCAGTAATTAGAAACCGTACAACACCTCAGCTAATGATGTTATCAACACAGACATGATCATAGCTGTAGAACTGTACTTCACACTAAATTCTGCCCCCAAAACATATACCAAATTTGCAACTGCTATGCATATTCATGTACAGTTTCACTGTAAAGCACATACCAGTTAAACGAGAGCCAAAACACCCTTATGAGGGGGTAGGGTCACCCTGTCCTAGTTTTGTCAGGAACTAGGGTTTCACTAATCAAACAAAGCAATTTTTCACGCAATCCTGCATTTCAGGTAAGCATCCTGTCCTAGTTTGGAACAGTCTTTATGGCTTTTCGATATGCAACTAGGCCAAATGGTTAGAAGGGTTCTTGGGCAAGATTACCTAATATATCTCTCACACCTAACACTGAGAAGTGAAGGGAGGATCAAACGGTACAGCTGTAGTCCAAATCCAAGGGTTGTGTTCCCATCATGGCAGAGCCCACGACCGATTAGCCTTTTGGCTAGCTTTTAGGCCAGCCTCTGGCAAACTGTCCGGTAATAGCAGATAGCAAACATAGTGACTTAAGCGCACCAATGCAAATACAATGCAAAAAAGCATATAAGTGTAGATAAATTTTCACACCATGAAGTTCAAGTCAAGATCTCTAAATCCCAGCAGAGTCATCAAAACTGTACCTCGACGTTCCGTACTCCTTTTGGAAGATGAATAAAAGCCCTATAGTATCGAACTCCCGCGGTTCTGAATCTGGTCTCACAAGTGCAATGTGAAATAGATAAACACCAATGAGTCCAAATCCGACAAATCTTTTGGAAAATCAATT
>JAPPVO010002982.1:0-16567 GCA_030407325.1 Camellia japonica
TTGCATCTGACGCATCATCGCCTCTACCACTGATGTATTCTGCTGTTCCATCTGGATGACCGGTAAATGTACTTCTATGGCAGACACAGAAATCTCAACCTGGCTGTTTACTGTCAAAGTACCCTCTGTCCTGGTAATCCCTGCTCTGACACACTGCGCCTCCTTGGCCTTCTTCTGGCAACTGGGGGTAGGGAGTGGAACACTGGATGTCCGTCAACGAGATCCTCAGATCGGTTGAGTCGGCGACCTCGTGTCCAAAGTGCTTGGGGAGTATCTACTGGTTCGGAAGCAATCGTGCTAAAAACTGTCCCTAGCAAAAAGATAATAAAGCGAAAAGGAAATAAATAACAAGATAAACGGGCAGCATAACAGCTTAAATTAAATACACACAACACACAGTCGGGCATACAACACGCAGTTGATAAGCTGAAAATACACTGCCTTCAATCACTGATCACTATTCCTGTATCACTGTTCCCAAAACTGAATCTGATATCCGCAGACAACTGATTCTCAGATACTGACTGATGCCCGCAGGCCTGATGCCCAAACTCATAGACTGATACATGCATTCCTGTAGAGACGCACTCTAAAGCACATAACAGATAAGTGAGAGCAAAAACACCCCTATGTTGGGGTAGGGTTTCCCTGTCCTATTTTGTCAGGAGCTAGGGCTCACTACGCACGCAGCGGTTTCAAACAACCTATTAACGGGTAAGCAACCTGTCCTAATTTGGAATGGTCACTATGGATCCGAATATGCACTAGGTCGAGGTCAAAAGGGTGCCCCGGTAAAACCGGTTTGTGTTCCCATACTGGCAGAGCCCGTAACCGGTCAGCCTTATGGACATGACTTGACAAGACAAGCCTCCGGCAAACCGCTCAGGAATAGCAGATGGCAAACACGGTGTCCTAGGCGCACTAATGCAAATGCAATGCAAAAAAACACACAAGTGTAGTCAAAACGAGATATCATGAGTTCGAGTCAAGTTCTCTAAATCCCCAGCGGAGTCGCCAGAAACTGTAGACGTCCCCGAACGCATCCCGGGGAAAGGAGTGCGAGTCCCCCCCGTTCTGGTTCGATATTGGGTCACTACAGTTCGAAGGACTCAAATGTCACGGTTCTTAATCTTGAACCAAAGAGTCCAAATCCGGCAAATCGTTTTGAGAAAAACAGATTTTTGAAAAGAAGTGCCAAACATGGACTGCTTTGCCAGATACAGAGTCGCCACCTAAATATTTTTTTTAATGGGAAATTTAGGAAACCCTGACTCGGTGCCAAAGGCCACGTGTCCGTCATTACCAAAGTTGCCTCGGCTCGGGAACTTGGGTACGAATGGGGAAGGTCAGTTCGTGAGCACCCCCGCTCGCCCGATCAAAGACCGGCCTCTACTAACCATGATATCTGTTTTTGAAAACATTGTGTGTTCTTATTCCGGTTATTAGCCTAGATTTACTATGTGATGCGCACAGCATACAAGTATAGACTGAGTCGCCTGAATTGGAACAAAACATTTCATGTTTGTTTGTTTGAAAATGGTTTGATGGTGCTACCCGCAGGTAGGCTAAGACGTGGATTTGCCACCCTCAGGTGGCTTAGAAAACATGATTTTGCCACTGTCTAGTGGGCTTAAAAACATTTGATGAATTGTCCCAATCCAAGTAACTCAACCTCCACCCACAGGCATTCAAGGCAGTTATATCACATAAGCACATAGCCTCATGGTAAGCATGCTATTCATGGCAGTCACTCACACGCATGCAAGGATGCTAAAGCATAAAACTCACCGAGTACTCCAAGCCGAAACAAAAATTGATTAGAAATCATGCATGATTCTTAAATATACTGTAATGCCTAATGCAACACATGCAAAGATGCAATATAGCAGGCTCGGCTATTCTAAACATGGCATATGGAATGCTACAGCTAACACGTATTCAATTTGGAATTGAAATACAAATGCAGTTTGTATGATGCGCCGAGCCCGGTGCGTGCAAAACAGATGAATGATGCAAACATGCTGTCATACTGTATGCTAATTAAAATATGCCCTATATCTAACCATCATAAGCGGAGAAATAAAAGGGAGAAAGAAGTGGGGGTTGGAAGACATACATCACACTCACCCACACTTATTACAGTTATGCCCTCGCGCAGAGGGTCCGAATAAATAATACAGTCCGAAATGAAAGAATAATACAGATTAACTGAGAAAAAAAAAAAAACTGTAAACTGGCATGCAAGCCAGGGGTGCCTTGATTCTGATGAATGTTGCGAGTTTGGGCTGCCTTGCGCGGAAATCCACTGGGATGCCCCAATCAGCCTCTGTTTGCAATGTTCCTCGAAATGCGTGCCAGACTCCGAAAAGTTGCTGATTCTCCATTTTGCTGCAACAGAGAGCAAAAGAGGGGCATAGCAATGTATTTCACAAATATATGCATGCCTCGATCCTCGTGCCACCAATCACGCATCTCGATGCATGATGGCCGAGGAATCGGATTGCACAACTCAATATAGGATGAATGCATATGAATGCTACAACAAAACCTAACTCCATCATGGATAATCCGGAGTGTCGGTGACTTGAGAATTGAGACCCGTTCCGTCACTCGGAGTACGAAACGTGCCTCGTTTCCCGTGCCCGGGCTAACTCCTATCCCGAACACGATGCAATATGCATGATATGCATGAATGCAACTAAAATACAATCCTAGCATGCACAATGCATGAAAATGAGATGCCTTGAAATGCGTGCACGCGGGCACGCAAACCGAGGCGATGATCCTAAGGCATGAAATGGCATACGCGATGCAAATTGGACTTACACTAACACGAGTGGACCTCAGCCACACTCACATAAGAGGCTGATAGATGAAAATGAAGTGCCTCGAAATGCGTGCACATGGCCACGCAAACCGAGGCAATGGCATACGCAATGCGATGAGACTAAAATAACATACAGAATGCAAAATGGACTTACACTAACATGAGTGAGCCTCAGCCACACTCACATAAGAGGCCGACGGATGAAAATAAAGCGCCTTGAAATGCATGCACACGGGCGCGCAAACCGAGGCGATGGCCGTAAGGCATGAAATGGCATGGAAATGATATGCCATGAGACTAAAATGAGATGTCTCGAAATGCGTGCCCACGGGCACGCAAACCGAGAAAATGGCATACGGAATGCAACAGGACTAAAATGAGATATGCGATGCAATATGGGCTTACACCAACATGAGAGAGACTCAACCCTACTCACACGGGAGGCCAATAGATGAAAATGAGATGCCTCGAAATGCGTGCACACGGGCGCGCAAACCGAGGCGATGGCCGTAAGGCATGAAATGACATGGAAATGATATGCAATCATGAAAATGAATTTTGGCACTGAAATGTGGGGGGAAAACAGCCCCGAAATGAGGCGAAAGTACACCTGATGCATGAAATGGTCCCGAAACATGAATTTAGGCACCCGAAATGGCCTATAGCTATACCAAACATGCATAATATAGACATGGAATGAAAATGCAGTAGCAAGACAGCCCCAAGACAAGCATTTTTCAGTCATAAAAAAGGCTAAACAGAAAGCACACATAGGATTAAGCAAGAATGCAAAAATGGCCCCGCAAGAGGGGTATTGAAGCAAGTGATACATGCGATGCCCAAATGGGAAAATACCCTTCTACAACACTGATGAGGGACTAAAAATATGAATATTTACAGTAGATGACATCCCCCAACTCAGTATGCAAACATGCTAAAAATGTCATGCAAGAATGAAGCCAACAAAGGCTAGAACATGAGGTATTCCATACATTCATCAAACAGCCTTGGCCCCTTAACAAAACATGACAAGAAGGCCAAAATATGGATATTTTCAGTACTGATCATGGCCGAAAACAGAAGCTAGATAAGCCTAAAAAAGCATGCAAAAATGGGGGCCAAAGAGGGATATAAAGACAAGCACAACATGGAGACCCCCAACAAGGTTGATCCCTTCTACAATGTTGTAGAGAGATACAAAATAAGCTTACTCACAGTTCATGACATGCTCCAAAACAGACTACATGTAGGTCAAACAAATCATGCAAATTTACGGTAAATATGAGAGATTATGAAGAAAGTGCATGATAGAGAGGCCAAACAGGGATGATCCCTTCTTCAATGTTGAAGAGGGGATTAAAATAGGCCCACTCACAGTTTACATTATGCTTGAAAACAGATCACTCATAGGCTAGAAAAAACATGCAAAATATTGACATACAAGATGATATTGAAGAAAGTGTACCATAGAGGGCTCAAACAGGGTTGATCCCTTGAACAAACATGAAGAATAGCTCAAAATAGACCTAGTTTCAGTTAAGGTTGGAGCCCAAAACAGTAAGAAAGTAGGCTTAAGAAATGAAGCAAGAAAATGCTACAAAAGAGGGGAAATCTACTTACCCTTGAAGACCAATACTTTTGTAGCTTCTTGGACCAGATTTGATGACTCTAAGCTGCTGGAATCCTTTCCTTTGCTGCTGGAATGGAGTGGTGAGGGTAGAGCTTGAAGATGATGAAGAAATGGCACCAAAACTTGAAGGAAATGAAGTTGTATGTATGTATATGCCTCAACCAATGCTTGTAATCTCTTCTCTTGAGTTGGGAGGACACCAATGTAGACAAGAGAGGGAGAGAGGAATCCTTGGCCAAATGGAGGGAAATGAGCTCTTATTTCCCTCCAAAAGGTTCCCCGGATCAGATATTTTTTGGGGGAAAACCAAGATACAGCTGGAATAAACTCACACTGAGGAAGCAGGCCGGCTAGGCACTTTTGCTGCAGGTGGCCGGCCGGCCACCCCCCATGGCCGGCCGGCTAGGGGTCAAAAGGGTCAATGAAATTTTCTGGCCGGCCACCAAGGATTGGTGTCCTCCCATGTGTGTACAACAAGACCCTATGGTTGGAAATTGGCAACTCTGAAACAAGAGAGACAACAGGCCAATTTAAAGAGGGGTTCAAAAGGGTCAATAACAATTACTGGCCGGCCATGTGTTTTTAGGATCCTCCCATGTGTGTACAACACAAATATGTGGTTTTGGCTCGAAGAAAATGGCCCTAGGGTGTTCAACATTAGCCCGGAAGTGAGAAAAATGGGCGCCGGGGGGCGCCGGAGGAGCATAACTGGTTGCTGAGACAATTGTTGGCCTCCCACCCTCCAGTGATCTTCTTGGTGATAAAATAGAGGTACCTGCCAAAAATGAACGAAAACCGATGCAAAACGAATGCTCGGGGACCAAAACACGCAGTTCGGGATCCCGAAAATAGGCCGTTAAGCACCGAAAGTGGCATTCGGCCATGAAGTGGGTATCTAAGACCCCAATGTCCCTCAAAAGGGAGTAAATGAGATGCATACCAAAAACCGAAGGAATCGGAGATGGTTGGGTGGTCCCGAACCGAGGCACACGGCCTGACGGCTCCGAAAATCGGGAACCGGGCTCCGAAATGGGCAAAATGGCCTACGGCCGCGAAATGTAGCCCACGGCCACTGAGAGATGGTCTACGGGACCTCTCCCTCCCCTCAGGAAAGAAAATAGAGAAAACCGAGTCTGGTTCGCAAACCGAGGCAAGGCACAGAAGAGAGTTCGGAAGTCTGGAGGCAGGGCGCACGACCACGACTCTGAGACTTCTGAACGAGCACAATATGCAATATCACCGAGCGCTCAATCGGTGACGTCTGAGTCTTAAGGTCGGTCAAAAATGGGGTGTCTACACACCTGCATATAATGCAGTAGAGCCCTCGACAATCCCTTGTTTTCCGCACGTGTGGTCTCACCTCCTACACGTGTGGCCCCTCTCCCGCACGTTCGGCCCAAGCCCCCGCACGTGTGGCTCTGCCCTCCAGCCAAGAAAAAATTCTAGTTTGGCCCAATGAGCCCAACCGTTGACCAGACCACATGTTAAAACCCGACACTCTAACGAAAGTAAATCCAACATAACTTAAGAGGACAAGGTGAATTACGTACCCAATCATCACAACCTCCCCACCATTAGAAATTTCGTCCCCGAAATTAAATCAAACTACCCAAACAAAGGGATTTCAAGCGATCAAAACCATACTATTACATTTTCAAATCACAATATTAATTCTCAACCAAAACTCACCATCATCAACATAGCTACCTCATTAACAAGAACCGTCCATGATAAGCATAAGCATGCAACTCTCCAATAAAATTAATAACAACCCACAACAACCTCATGCTTAAAACAACAATCTCACCTGGTTAACAATTTTAATATATTTCCCTCAAACACTAGGGAATATTACAAAGGAAAACAACTTAAGCATTTTTAAACAAATCCGGATAGTTGCAGTGGACTTCCACCTCCCGTTCCCACATTGCTTCCTTAACCCCATGGTGTCTCCACAACACATTTACCAATGGTATAGTTTTGCCCAGTAGCACTTGCTCCCAGATATCTAATATTTGAATCGGTTGCTCTTTGTAGACGTCCCCGAACGCCCTGGGAGGATGAGTCCCGTTCTGTTCATTTTGGGCTCACTACGGTTCAGGACTCAAATGTCACGGTTCTTAATCTGAACCAAAGTGTCCAAATCTGGCAAATCGTTTTGAGAAAACAGATTTTTGAAAGAAGTGCCAAACATGGACTGCTTTGCCAGATACAGAGTCGCCACCTAAATATTTTATTTTTGGGAAATTTAAGAAACCCTGACTCGTTGCCTAAGGCCACGTGGCCGTCATCACCAAAGTTGCCTTGGCTCGGGAACTTGGGTACGATTGGGGAAGGTCACTTCGTGAGCACCCCGCTCGTTCAATCAAAGATCGGCCTCTACTAACCATGATATCTAGTTTTGAAAATATTATGCATTCTTATTCCAGTTATTAGCCTAGATTTACTATGTGATGCGCACAACATACAAGTATAGACCAGGTCGTCTGAATTGGAACAAAACATTTCATATTTGTTTTTGAAAGACGGTTTGCTACTCGCAAAGTAGGCTTAAAATGCCGATTTTGCCACCCTCAGGTGGGCTTAGAAAAGATGGTTTTCCACTATCTAGTGGGCTTAAAACTCACAGTCAATGCATTGTTTCAATCCAAATAACCCAACCTTCACCCACAGGCATTCAGGCAGTTATATCACATAAGCAATAGCCTCATGGTAAGCATGCTATCATGGCAGTCACTCACACTCATGCAAGGATGCTAAAGCGTAAAAACTTACCGAGTACACCAAGCCAAAACAGAAACTATGTTAGAAATCCATGCATGATCCTAACTATACAGAAATGCCTAATGCAACACACTCAAAAATGCAACTATAGCAGGCTCGGCTATTCTAAACATGGCATATGGAATACTACAGCTAACATGTATTCAACTCGGAATTGAAATACAAATGCAGTTAGTATGATGCGCCGAGCCCGGTGCATGCAAAATAGATGAATGAATGCAAACATGCTATCATACTGTATGCTAATTGAAGCATGCCCTAATCTAACCATCATAAGCTGGTAAATAAAAGGGAGAAAGACATGGGGTTGGAAGACATACATCGCACACACGCACACTTATTACAACATTGCCCTCGCTCGGAGGGTCCGAATAAATAATATACAGTCCCGAATAAATAACCACAGTCCGAATAAATACAAAATCCTAATTCATTAACAAATTAATCTAGGAAAGCAGTAAATTAGCATGCAAGCTAGGGACTGCCTCAACTCCGCTCCGGATGACGAATGATGCATGTTCGGGTTGCCTTGCGCGGAAATCCATTGCGATGCCCCAATTAGCCTCTGTTTACAATTAAGCTCGGAATATTGCACGGAGCTCCAAAAGACTGCCGGTTTCTGATTTGCTGCAACAGAGAGTAAGAAAGGGGCATGGCAAAGTATTTTCACACATGTATGCATATCTCGATCCTCGTGCCACCAATCACGCATCTCGATGCATGATGGCCGAGGAGTCGAATTGCACGACTCAATGTGAAATGAATGCACGTATAAACACAACAAGACCGAGACTCCATCATGGTTAATCCGGAGTGTCGATGACCGGGAATTGAGACACGTTTCGTCACTCGGAGTACAAAACGTCCCTCGTTTCCCGTGTTTGGGCTAACTCCTATCCCAAACATAATGCAATATGCATGACATGCATGAATGTGACTAACATACAACCTAGCATACACAATGCTATGAAATGGCATACACAATGTTCAATGTAACATGGCATACACAACGCTCTAATCATACAACCTAGCATTCGCAATGCTGTGAATCGAAATGGCATACACAATGCACAATGGACTTACACCAACATGAGTGGACCTCAGCCACACTCACATCAGTGGCCATAAGATGAAAATGAGACACTCGAGGTGCGTGCACATATGCACGCAAACCGAGGACCGATCCTAAGGTACAAATGCCACTCTAACAAGGCATGGCAAGGCATGAAATATGGCATACAAACATGCAAGTTCCAGCACTGAAATGTGATGCAAAATGATCCCGAAACATGGAAACATGGCACCCGATGCATGGGATGGTCCCGAAACACAAAACTAGGCACATGTATTGACCTATAGCTATACAACGCATGCATTATTTGATCATGAAGCATAAAGACAGAGCCAAGGCAGTCCCAAAACATGAACATTTCTAGTTCAAAATGGCCAAAAGATGCTAGCAAGATGGACTAAAATAGCATGCAACTTTGACTAGCAAACATGGTTTACATGGCATGTATATGAAGCATATGAAATATCACCAAACCAGAAAAAATCAGTGAACAAAACATGTGAAAATATGC
Source organism: Camellia japonica (assembly GCA_030407325.1). Classification (NCBI taxonomy): domain Eukaryota; kingdom Viridiplantae; phylum Streptophyta; class Magnoliopsida; order Ericales; family Theaceae; genus Camellia; species Camellia japonica. Next base: position 8,825 of record JAPPVO010002982.1, read on the forward strand.
CCAAATAAACATGGAAATGCAGCCAATGCATGTAAAAATGAGGGGCTCCTTTGGAAGGGCATACAAGGGGTTATTAAGAACATGCATCAAGGACAGTTAGCATGGCAAAATTAACTCTGGAAATCAAATATGATAGCCCTAAAACTCATCAAATTGGCCCTGAAATCAGTTAACAAAGCATGCAAGATAGGGCCTCTTTCGAAGGCCAAAAAGACCATCAAACAAAACAAGGTGAGAGGGGGTCACCCCCCTCTGATTTTGGCCTTCAAGAAAACACCTAAGCCACTGAAAATCCACTGGATTTCAGTTTCTAAGAGGCCAAACCATGGCCAATGCAAGTGTTCTAATGCATAGCCCTAATCATGAAAGAATGAAGCATGCATAGGGGAAGATGACTCCAAACAGAGAATACACCTTAATCAAACATGAAGATAATGTCAAAAAAGTACTTTTTTTAGTTTAGGTCGAAGTCCAAAAAGGCTTACAAATAAGGCTAATGTAGCATGCAAAAACAGCCCTAGAAGAGAGATTGAACAAACAGGATAGCAAAAGACCTCAAACAGCAAAGAGCCCTTCAACAAAGTTAAATAGGGGCTCAAAAAAAGATACTTTATAGTTTATGGAAAATCTCAAATATGCTCACAAGTAAGGCTAAAATATGATGCAAAAATAGCCTCAAAAGAGAGATAGAGAGCAAGAGGCAGTAGGTGGCCTCAAACATCAAAGAGCCCTTCAACAAAGTTTAAGAGGGGCTCAAAATAATATACTTTTCAATTTGGCTCGAAGCCCAGAAATGTTACAAGCAAGGCTAATATATCATGCAAGAATAGCCCTAAAAGAGAGATAAAAGGGAAAGGGGCAGATGGCCTTAAACAGAGAAAGGTCCTTGATCAAACATGGAGACGAGCTCAAAATAAACCATTTTCAGTTCAGGTCGAAGCCCAAAAATGCAAGCAAAAGGAGCTAAGATATAGAGCAAAGATATACAAAAATGGGGAAAATAGGAGCTTACCCTTGTAGAACCAAACTTCAGCAGCTTTTGGACCAAGTTGGTGAGCTTTCAACCTCTGAAAATCAAGTCCAAGGGGCTGGAATGGATGATGGAGGTGGTAGGCTATGGGTTGGTGTGTAAATATGCAAGAACAATGGTGTTTTTGGGGCTTGAAGTATAGATATATGGTTGTATGTATAATGGTGCCTCAGCTGGTTTTCTAACCCCTAAAATGAAGGTGGGTGCTGGTTATATAGAGGAGAGAGGCCAAGGAAAAGGGGGGGAAAACCAATTCAAATTTCCCCCCCAAAAGGGCAGACCCTCGGGCAGGGGTCTGGTGCAAAACAGCTGGCACAGCTGGAATACACCAGAAGAGAGAAGTTTGGCCGGCCAGGTTCAAGAGGTTCAGGTGGCCGGCCGGCCAAGTGCAAAAGGTTCAAGAAAAATTGATGGCCGGCCACCCCAAAAAGGTGGCCTCCCAGGTGAGTGCAACACAGCTATGTGGAGAAAAACCAGAAAATGTAACCCAGGAGAGAGAAAAACCAACTTTTTAGAGGGGTTCAAATGGGTCAGGGGGAATTAATGGCTGGCCTATCTATATTGGTGGCCTCCCAGGTGTGTACAACACAATAGTGTGGTGGAAAGTCAGAAAAAGTGGCCCGGGGATGGGAAAAATCAGCTTTCTAGTGAAGAAAACGGGCGATGAAGAGCGATGAAGGAATAAAGCTGGTTTTCATAACAATTGCTGGCCTTCCACCTTCCGACAACCTCTCTAACAGTGAAAATAAGGTGTCTGCCAAAAATGAAACCAAACCGATGCAAAACGAAGGTTTGGGGGCCAAAACGCGCAGCTTGGGGCCCCGAAAACTGACTGTTAAGCACCGGAGGTGGCGTTTGACCACGAAGTTGGTCTCTCGAGCCACAGTGTCCCTCAAAAGGGAGGAAACAAGGTGTATGCGAAAAACCGGAGCAAACGGAGGTGGTTAAGCGGTCCCGAACCGAGGCACACGGCTGACGGCTCCGAAAACCGGGAACCGGGCTCCAAACGGTAAAAATGGCCTACGACCACGAAACGTAGCCTACGGCCACTGAGAGATGGTCTACGAGACCTCTCCCTCCCTTCGGGAAGAGAAAACAAAGAAAACAGGGCCTGGTTCGCAAACCGAGGCAAAGCACAAAAGAGTCCGGAAGTCTGGAGGCAAGGCTCGCAGCCGGGACTCTGAAACCTCTAAACGAGCACAATATGCAACATCACCGAGCGCTCAATTGGTGACGTCTGAGTCTTAAAGTCGGTCAAAAATGGGGTGTCTACAGTTGCCCCTCTCTGACAGAACTCGAAAGTCATAAGTGACGGGAGTGAATGTCAAAGCCCAGAGACGACCCATTTTTTACATGGTCGAAGACTTAGACAAACATATAGGATAACAAAGAAATGTGCCCGCAGGCAGGGGGCAAAATGCAAAACGATATGCACAAAGCCGGATGTAACTCAATGATCATGCGAAGCAGCAAGCTGTAATGAAGCAAATATTCACAATAGATGCAACAGTTTTAAGCAAGAATGCAAAGCAATACTACATTTCATGCAGTTGAAGAATGCGGAGAATCATTGAATTCTCGCCACGTCTCACATGGAGAAGATACAATACCTGTGCGGCTCGTCTGGTCGTACCAGCCTCAAATGAACCGTACATACAATATCGTGCCTGTAAAAGGAAGAAACTTAACAAGCACAACATAGTTAGCAACATATGTTCAGTGTGATATCGAATGCAAGCAAACGTGGTGTTGATGGGTGAGTGCATCGCGATGCGAGAAGCGACGCGCGTGACAACGCAAGTTAAGCACAAGGGTATGACAATACTCGTGAAACGTGCAAAAACAGTGCAAGCGTGTTGCATGAGAATGCAAGTGACGTGCATAACAATGCAGGATAAGTGTAAACTTGAATGCACATTTTGAAACAAAACAACGAGCAAAGCAATGCAAGTTTCGACGAAGGTGGCTCAATCGCGACTTCCGGTTTACCTCCCGGAGGGGTCACAACATATTCAAAAAGGATACAGCTCGCTTTTGACGAGTAACGATGAGATACGTATGAAAGTTGGAGTTGAAGTTCCTGCGGAGGGATTTCGCGACGAAAAGTGCACTTTCCTTGTACTTTCTCGGGTGCGGGGACTCCAATCATCACCAAAATTTGCAGGGACCTTGGAGACCACCTTGGGAAGGCTGCCCCATGTTTGGCCCAAGGAGGAGGCTGCCGGCCAGGGGTGAGGCAAAGGGATGGCCAGCCTGCCAGGAAAGGTGGCCGGCCGCCACCTAGCCCAAATCCGGGGCAGTTTGGTCCTTTTGCTCTCTTTTCTTTAAATGTGCTTATCCAAAGCACTTTCCTCATAACATCAGCTCCGAAATTTCCTCCTCTTCCTTCCTAGACCACTTTCCCTCTCAGATCTGTGCTCTATACGCGTTTTCCAACGCCCCACGCAAGTTGTTTTCGTGAAATCTTTCAGTTTTTGTCACTTTGAACCGATTAAATTTTGATTTCGGTGCTTCTTTTCTCATTTTCACCACTTGAGGTAAGTTTGTCTCAACATTGGGAAGATTTTCTCGGGAGTTGACTTTTGTTGACTTTTTCATTTCCCGAGAGTTGACTTTTGTTGACTTTTTCCAATTTTGGCTCATTTCGCTCATTTTTGCTTCTTTTTGCAGATTTTTCGAGATGGCGGGTCATTTTCCCCATGGTGGAGGTTCTCCGGGTGCCGGAGACGAGCTGGACATCATGTCTTTACCTCCGAGGGTTCGGCCATTCATCCCCGAGAGGTACGACCCTTCGGCACATATACTCCTTCAGGCAGTTTTCTACCACTTTACTGACTTTGATGCGCGAGCGCCTGGGGATCTGCTTTTGCGAGAGCCGGAGTCCCACCTCTCTTATCAGGCACGAGAGGTATTTACTTCACTTTTACATTTTCTTCCATGTATTCTGCATTTTCCGCGCATTTCGTGCTTTTGCTATGTTTATCTGCTCACTCTCAGCACACAGCTTGTTTTGAATGTTTAGTCTATAACACCGTATTCCGTTTGCATCTCGAACACATAGTTCAAACACTCTGACTTTCTGAACACGCGGCCCGTATATTGATTGTGAACACACAGCCACACTTGTTGAGAATTGAACACACAGCCTAAACTTTGAGATGAACACACAGCCCACTGATTTTGAAATCTGAACACACAGTTCAAATACTTGACGATGAACACACAGCACACCTTTGAGGTGAACACACAGCCCACTGATTGAGAGTTGAACACGCAGCCACTGATTTTGAAATCTGAACACACAGCTCAAATACTTGATGTTGAACACACAGCTCGAACTTTGAGATGAACACACAGCCCAAATTTGTCAGTTGAACACGTAGCCCAGACTTTGAATTGCTGAACACACAGCCCAAATTGAAGGTGAACACGCAGCACACACTTGTTAAGAGCAGAACACACAGCCCACTGATTTTGAATTTTGAACACACAGCTCAAACACTTGAATTGTGAACACGCGACTCATTGTTAAGGTGAACACACAACACACACTTTGAGGTGAACACACAGCCCACTGATTGAGAGTTGAACACGCAGCCCAAACACTTGAATTCTGAACACACGGCTTATACTTTGAATTTCCTGAACACACAGCCCAGATTCTGTATCTGAATTGATTTTGCACACAGCTCATACATTTCATTTGCACGTAGCTTATTCATTTCATTTGTACGCAGCTTATACATTTCATTCTGAAACCGAATACATGTGTTCATCCTGAATGCAGGTGACTTCTCATACTGCGCGAGGATATGGCTCCATTGCGGCGAGAGAGTGGTACGCGGAGCTCCCGGAGGCTGTCCGGGATTTGGTTGACGTGGCAGGGTTTGGGCCTTTTTGCACTGGGATATCTCGCTGTCCTGCTAGTAGGACTTGATAGTGCCTTGTAGAGAGATGGTGGGACACCACCACTCCTTCCATTTCTCTGCTACCGGGATATGACTATGACCCCTTGACTTCGCCATACTGACGGGCCTTGATGTGGAAGCTGGGCCATCCCATATGACGAGGATATGGGCCAGTGGGAGGCCGCTTGGATCTACTTATTGGGAGCTCGCCTGCCAGTTGACAGATCTTTGGGTAGAGTCCGATATACTTGGTTTTCTCCCCATTCAGGAGGGCGGAGATGGAGCCTGAGGAGGTGGCACAGTACACCCGCAGATTTCTGATGTTCCTTTTCGGGACCACTCTGTTTGCCGATAGGGGGAACACTGTCGGGCTTTATCTGTTGAGTGCTCTAGTGGACCTATCACAGGTCAGCCAATATGATTGGGGTGGCGCCAGCCTGGCTACTCTCTATTGCTATATGAGCGCGACCTCCCGCGGACGGGGGGAACATGGTTGCGGCTATTGGAGGCCTGGAGGTACTTTCTGCACTCTTGATTTACATTTCTGCTTCTCATTATTTTACATTGCACACACAGCGCACTTTACATTTTATACTTTGCACTTTGCTCTCAGCATTTTGTATTTACATTCCGCACTCAGCATTTTGTATTTTGATGGCTATTGCTCTGTTTCTCACAGTTATGGGTCTACGCGTACTTCCCGACACTAGCCCCAGAGCTTGAGGTGGAGGTGCCCCTCGTGATCCCATATTCACTTGTATTCGAGGGCCAGTACCGGCCGAGACCTCGGGAGTCTTTCCTCTACCTACGGCAGTACTTTGATACAGTGCGGCCGTCAGAGGTATTTCAGAACTCTCAGTTCTTCATGTTTCTGATCTTTGATTTATCTTGCACATTCACAATTTCTGATTAGCTTATACATCGGTTATCCGTAGATCTCGTGGCAGCCCTGGGCGCCTTTAGGCAGAGACCTCCGATTTCAGTTTGCCGGAGCATGGGGTGCCTCTCGGTACAGGATCTTGTTCGGGGCCAGTTGGTAGGCCTGGTTTTGGGGGATCGCTTCTTGCGGCAGGTATGGGGCTACCCTACTCAGGACCTCCTTCAGCGCCTCCAGAACATGCGGACCGCTGATAGGCTCCATCCCCAGGGTGTCGTTAGTGCTATGCAAGGTACCGATGCATTCTTACACTTGGAGCAGGGGGAGTATGCGACCTACCGTCACATATACTTGATGCCTCCACTGACAGGAGTACGTACCCCGACGAGAGGTCTGCTGGTATGCCCTCATCGAGCCGGGCTCGGACTGCAGATGCCCCTTCCACCAGCAGGGCTGGCACATCTAGAGTGGGGTGGATTGGTTCCCCCGATTCCTCCAACTCATCATCATCCTGGATGGCCAGATATGCCGACTGAGTTGATGGGATGGCGATATGGGACTTCCTACCCGATCCCGATAGAGCTCCTATGCCTGACCACCGATATGTCAGTGACCCTGACTCACCACCGGTATGTTCCACTGTTTTCTGTTATCACACAGATACTTTGGCATTTGTTTATTCATTGATGACTTGAGCTTGTATCTGCAGCCACCCAGGGAGTACATGGATGAGGTGCTCGGGATGGTAGCCTCACTGAGAGGCATGGTCCTACGGAGAGAGGCGCAGTTGTCCCTCATGGGTGTCCAGGTACCCTTTAGTTTTCTTGCATTTATCATACTTTCTGATGACACGCTGATCTTGAACATTTTATTGCATTGATAGGCTGCCTGTGTAGAGCATGTCTGACACACACCGCACTTACGTACTGTACCTGCATGCACCCACTTCATGTAGCTTTCTTGCATCTGTATCTGATACACATTTGCGCTGATATTCAAATTGCATTCTTCATTTTTAGATGCTTCCGATATATACTGGGCCACAGCCGGGCCACCTGGGCCTTCCGAGGAGCTGGGCCATCTAGGCCTTCTCGAGGAGCTAGGAGAGGGGAGTCGTCTCGTGGACGAGGTGGACGCAGGGCGCACATCATAGAGGAGGAGAGCCAGCGAGGAGGAGAGGCTGCAGATCCCCAGTCAGAGACATCTGCTGACAGAGGGTGGCTCTGATCCCGGTTCCGGTAGTGGAGATGAGGCTGAGGAGGGTTCCGAGGATGGCAGCCCGACTCAGATGATGGTGTGATGATGCAGAGGCTGTTTCGCAGAAGAGGACGAAGAGGGCCTCTCATTCTTGCTCTTGAGAGCATGATCAGTTGTTCCTTGCTTATTTACCCTTTTTACTAGTAGTTGTAGCACATTGTACATTGTTAGGCAGTTTTATTTTTTGTAAAACTTGTACCCTTGTTGTAAAAAATGTTGTAACAAAGGAAGCATGATGGAATGAAACAGCTTTTGAAAAAAGTGTTGCATTTTATGTTCTTAGCATCGCATCGCATCATTTTGCACCAAAATGAGATTGAATGGAAATGTGCATTGTGTATTTGCTCAGGTCAGGTAGTGAACCGACGCAACAAACTAAACAACCTAACTTACTAAGAAATAACAGAACCTTAGCAAGTTTACAACTCGATAAGCAAGACACAACAGTGTTGATTCAAACAAAAGAGTAACGACTCAAAATACAAAGCCTGACAACTTAGATAAACAAGATTTGATAACAAAGCAGCTCGACAAACAAAGCAACAACTCGATAAGCAAAACAACAACTCGATAAGCAAGACTTAACAACAACTCTATAAACAAAGTGCATCTCGGACGATCTGGGTGACGGAACGCATCCGAAACAGAGGGAGATGGAGGCCTTCGACACT
>JAPPVO010002983.1:0-15805 GCA_030407325.1 Camellia japonica
TAGCTTCTTGATGGAGCTTGAACCTTTTGTACCTTCGTTTTAGCCTCTTGAGGGAGCTTGAACCTTTTGAACCCCTGTTTTGGCTTCTTGAGGAAGCTTGAAATTTTGAACTTTTCAACCTTCGTTTTAGCTTCTTGAGTAAGCCTGAACCTTTTGAACCTTTGTTTTAGCTTCTTGAGGAAGCTTGAACCTTTTGAACCTTTGCTCTAGCTTCTCCGAGGAAGCTTGAACCTTTTGAACCCTGGTTTTAGCTTCTTGAGGAAGTTGAACCTTCTGAACCTTCGTTTTTGATTCCTGAGAGAGCTTGAACCTTCGTTTTAGCTTCTTGAGGGAGCTTGAACATTTTGAACCTTCGTTTTAGCTTCTTGAGGGAGATTGAACCTTTTGAAGCCATGTTTTGGCTTCTTGAGCAAGCTTGAACCTTTTGAACCATCGTTTTAGCTTCTTGAGGAAGCTTGAACCTTTTGAACCTTTGCTCTAGCTTCTCCAAGAAGCTTGAACCCTTTGCTCTAGCTTCTGCAAGAAGCTTGAAACTTTTGAACCTTTGCTCTAGCTTCTCTAAGAAGCTTGAACCTTTTGCTCTAGCTTCTCCAAGAAGCTTGAACCCTCTTGATCCTCTATAAGAGAGGGCCTCCCTCTCCTTTAGAGAGGCTGAAAAAAATTTGTCTAAGGAAAAGCACATATATCTCTCTATATCTCTACATTCTAGGCTTAGAGAGGGTGTTTGTTCTTGGCCTTTAACACCACCGGTGATTGCGCATGTTGTGCTCGTTCTGAGGTTACGGAGTTTCGGCTAAGAGCCTTACCTCCGGACCTCGGGACTCTTTTGTGCTTTGCCTCGATTTGCGAACCAGGTTCTATTTTCTCTCCCCGAAGGGAGGGAGAGGTTTCGTAGACCATCTCTCAGTGGCCGTAGGCTACTTTTCGTGGTCGAAGACCAATGTTCCCGTTTGGAGACCATTTTCCGGTTTTCAAAGCCGTCGGTCGTGCGCCTCGGTTCGGGACCGCTTAACTTTCTCCGTTTGGCACGGTTTTTGGACAGCTTGAACCTTTTGAACCTTCGTTTTAGCTTCTTGAGGAAGCTTGAACCTTTTGAACCCTTATTTTAGCTTCTTGAGGAAGTTAAACCTTCTGAACCTTCGTTTTTGCTTCTTGAGGGAGCTTGAACCTTTTGAACCTTGGTTTTAGCTTCTTGAGGGCGCTTGGACCTTTTGAACCTTCGTTTTAGCTTCTTGAGGGAGGTTGAACCTTTTGAACCCTGGTTTTAGCTTCCTGACGAAGTTGAACCTTCTGAACCTTCGTTTTAGTTTCCTGAGGGAGCCTGAACCTTTTGAACCTTCGTTTTAGCTTTTTGAGGGAGCTTAAACCTTTTGACCCTTCGTTTTAGCCTCTTGAGGGAGCTTGAACCTTTTGAACCCCTATTTTGGCTTCTTGAGGAAGCTTGAAATTTTGAACTTTTGAACCTTCGTTTTAGCGTCTTGAGGAAGGTTGGACCTTTTGAACCCTGGTTTTAGCTTCTTGAGGAAGCTTGAACCTTTTGAACCTTAGCTCTAGCTTCTCCGAGGAAGCTTGAACCTTTTGAACCCTGGTTTTAGCTTCTTGAGGAAGTTGAACGTTCTGAACCTTCGTTTTAGTTTCCTAAGGGAGCTTGAACCTTTTGAACCTTCGTTTTAGCTTCTTGAGGGAGCTTGAACCTTTTGAACCCTCGTTTTGGCTTCTTGCGGAAGCTTGAACCTTTTGACCCTTCGTTTTAGCTTCTTGAGGAAGCTTGAACCTTTTGAACCTTTGCTTTAGCTTCTCCAAGAAGCTTGAACCCTTTGCTCTAGCTTCTCCAAGAAGCTTGAAACTTTTGAACCTTTGCTCTAGCTTCTCTAAGAAGCTTGAACCTTTTGCTCTAGCTTCTCCAAGAAGCTTGAACCCTCTTGTTTCTATATAAGAGAGGGCCTCCCTCTCCTTTAGAGGGGTTGAAAAAAATTTGTCTAAGGAACAACACATATATCTCTCTATATCTCCACATTCTAGGCTTAGAGAGGGTGTTTGTTCTTGGCCTTTAACACCACCGGTGATTGCATATGTTGTGCTCGTTCTGAGGTTACGGAGTTTCGGCTGAGAGCCTTACCACCGGACCCCGGGACTCTTTTGTGCTTTGCCTCGATTTGTGAACCAAGTTCTGTTTTCTCGCCCCGAAGGGAGGGAGAGGTTTCGTAGACCATCTCTCAGTGGCCGTAGGCTATTTTTCGTGGTCGTAGACCACTGTTCCCGTTTGGAGACCATTTTCCGGTTTTCGAAGCCGTCGGTCATGGGCCTCGGTTCGGGACCGCTTAACTTTCTCCGTTTGGTACGGTTTTTGGACAGCTTGAACCTTTTGAACCTTCATTTTAGCTTCTTGAGGAAGCTTGAACCATTTGAACCCTTATTTTAGCTTCTTGAGGAAGTTAAACCTTCTGAACCTTCGTTTCAGCTTCTTGAGGGAGCTTGAACCTTTTGAACCTTGGTTTTAGCTTTTTGAGGAAGCTTGAACCTTTTGAACCCCCGTTTTAGCTTCTTGAGGACGCTTGAACCATTTGAACCTTTGTGCTAGCTTCTCCGAGGAAGCTTGAACCTTTTGAACCCTGGTTTTAGCTTCTTGAGGAAGTTGAACCTTCTGAACCTTCGTTTTAGTTTCCTGAGGGAGCTTGAACCTTTTGAAACTTCGTTTTAGCTTCTTGAGGGAGCTTGAACCTTTTGAACCTTTGCTCTAGCTTCTCCAAGAAGCTTGAACCCTTTGCTCTAGCTTCTCCAAGAAGCTTGAAACTTTTGAACCTTTGCTCTAGCTTCTCTAAGAAGCTTGAACCTTTTGCTCTAGCTTCTCCAAGAAGCTTGAACCCTCTTGTTTCTCTATAAGAGAGGGCCTTCCTCTCCTTTACAGAGGTTGAAAAAAATTTGTCTAAGGAAAAGCACATATATCTCTCTATATCTCTACATTCTAGGCTTAGAGAGGGTGTTTGTTCTTGGCCTTTAACACCACCGGTGATTGCGCATGTTGTGCTCGTTCTGAGCTTACGGAGTTTCAGCTGAGAGCCTTACCTCCGAACCTCGGGACTCTTTTGTGCTTTGCCTCGATTTGCGAACCAGGTTCTGTTTTCTTTCCCCGAAGGGAGGGAGAGGTTTCGTAGACCATCTCTCAGTGGTCGTACGCTACTTTTCGTGGTCCTAGACCACTGTTCCCGTTTGGAGACCATTTTTCGGTTTTCGGAGCCGTCGGCCGTGCGCCTCGGTTCGGGACCGCTTAACTTTCTCCCTTTGGCACGGTTTTTGGACAGCTTGAACCTTTTGAACCTTCGTTTTAGCTTCTTGAGGAAGCTTGAACCTTTTAAACCCTTATTTTAGCTTCTTGAGGAGGTTAAACCTTCTGAACCTTCGTTTTAGATTCTTGAGGGAGCTTGAACCTTTTGAACCTTGGTTTTAGCTTCTTGAGGGCGCTTGGACCTTTTGAACCTTCGTTCTAGCTTCTTGAGGGAGCTTGAACCGTTTGAACCCTGGTTTTAGCTTCTTGACGAAGTTGAACCTTCTGAACCTTCGTTTTAGCTTCCTGAGGGAGCCTGAACCTTTTGAACCTTCGTTTTTATTTCTTGAGGGAGCTTGAACCTTTTGAACCTTCGTTTTAGCCACTTGACGGAGCTTGAACCTTTTGAACCCCTGTTTTGGCTTCTTGAGGAAGCTTGAAATTTTGAACTTTTCAACCATCGTTTTAGCCTCTTGAGGAAGCTTGAACCTTTTGAACCTTCGTTTTAGCTTCTTGAGGAAGCTTGAACCTTTTGAACCTTTGCTCTAGCTTCTCCGAGGAAGCTTGAAACTTTTGAAACCTGGTTTTAGCTTCTTGAGGAAGTTGAACCTTCTGAACCTTCGTTTTAGTTTCCTGAGGGAGTTTGATCCTTTTGAACCTTCGTTTTAGCTTCTTGAGGGAGCTTGAACCTTTTGAACCTTCGTTTTCGCTTCTTGAGGGAGCTTGAACCTTTTGAACCCTTGTTTTGGCTTCTTCAGGAAGCTTGAACCTTTTGAACCCTGGTTTTGGCTTCTTGAGGAAGTTGGAACCTTTTGAACCTTCGTTTTAGCTTCTTGAGGAAGCTTGAACCTTTTGAACCTTTGCTCTAGCTTCGCCAAGAAGCTTGAACCCTTTGCTCTAGCTTCTCCAAGAAGCTTGAAACTTTTGAACCTTTGCTCTAGGTTCTCTAAGAAGCTTGAACCTTTTGCTCTAGCTTCTCCAAGAAGCTTGAACCCTCTTGTTTCTCTATAAGAGAGGGCCTCCCTCTCCTTTAGAGAGGTTGAAAAAAATTTGCCTAAGGAAAAGCACATATATCTCTCTATATCTCTACATTCTAGGCTTAGAGAGGGTGTTTGTTCTTGGCCTTTAACACCACCGGTGATTGCGCATGTTGTGCTCGTTCTGAGATTACGGAGTTTCGGCTGAGAGCCTTACCTCCGGACCTCGGGACTCTTTTGTGCTTTGCCCCGATTTGCGAACCAGCACCTGTTTTCTCTCCCCGAAAGGAGGGAGAGGTTTCGTAGACCATCTCTCAGTGGCCGTAGGCTACTTTTCGTGGTCGTAGACCACTGTTCCCATTTGGAGACCATTTTTCGGTTTTCGGAGCCGTCGGTCGTGCGCCTCGGTTCGGGACCGCTTAACTTTCTCCGTTTGGCACGGTTTTTGGACAGCTTGAACCTTTTGAACCTTCGTTTTAGCTTCTTGAGGAAGCTTGAACCTTTTGAACCCTTATTTCAGCTTCTTGAGGAAGTTAAACCTTCTGAACCTTCGTTTTTGCTTCTTGAGGGAGCTTCAACCTTTTGAACCTTGGTTTTAGCTTCTTGAGGGCGCTTGGACCTTTTGAACCTTCGTTCTAGCTTCTTGAGGGAGCTTGAACCTTTTGAACCCTAGTTTTAGCTTCTTGACGAAGTTGAACCTTCTGAACCTTCGTTTTAGCTTCCTAAGGGAGCCTGAACCTTTTGAACCTTCGTTTTAGCTTCTTGAGGGAGCTTGAACCTTTTGAACCTTTGTTTTAGCCTCTTGAGGGAGCTTGAACCTTTTGAACCCCTGTTTTGGCTTCTTGAGGAAGCTTGAAATTTTGAACTTTTCAACCTTCGTTTTAGCTTCTTGAGGAAGCTTGAACCTTTTGAACCCTGGTTTTAGCTTCTTGAGGAAGCTTGAACCTTCTGAACCTTGGCTCTAGCTTCTCCGAGGAAGCTTGAACCTTTTGAACCCTGGTTTTAGCTTCTTGCGAAAGTTGAACCTTCTGAACCTTTGTTTTAGTTTCCTGAGGGAGCTTGATCCTTTTGAACCTTCGTTTTAGCTTCTTGAGGGAGCTTGAACCTTTTGAACCTTCGTTTTAGCTTCTTGAGGGAGCTCGAACCTTTTGAACCCCTGTTTTGGCTTCTTGAGGAAGCTTGAACCTTTTGAACCTTCGTTTTAGCCTCTTGAGGACGCTTGAACCTTTTGAACCTTCGTTTTAGCTTCTTGAGGAAGCTTGAACCTTTTGAACCTTTGCTCTAGCTTCGCCAAGAAGCTTGAACCCTTTGCTCTAGCTTCTCCAAGAAGCTTGAAACTTTTGAACCTTTGCTCTAGCTTCTCTAAGAAGCTTGAACCTTTTGCTCTAGCTTCTCCAATAAGCTTGAACCCTCTTGTTTCTCTATAAGAGAGGGCCTCTCTCTCTTTAGAGAGGTGGAAAAAAATTTGTCTAAGGAAAAGCACATATATCTCTCCATATCTCTACATTCTGGGCTTAGAGAGGGTGTTTGTTCTTGGCCTTTAACACCACCGGTGATTGCGCATGTTGTGCTCGTTCTGAGGTTACGGAGTTTCGGCTGAGAGCCTTACCTCCGGACCTCGGGACTCTTTTGTGCTTTGCCTCGATTTGCGAACCAGGTTCTGTTTTCTCTCGCCGAAGGGAGGGAGAGGTTTCGTAGACCATCTCTCAGTGGCCGTAGGCTACTTTTCGTGGTCGTAGACCACTGTTCCCGTTTGTAGACCATTTTCCGATTTTCGGAGCCGTCGGTCGTGCGGCTCGGTTCGGGACCGCTTAACTTTCTCCCTTTGGCACGGTTTTTGGACAGCTTGAACCTTTTGAACCTTCGTTTTAGCTTCTTGAGGAAGCTTGAACCTTTTGAACCCTCATTTTAGCATCTTGAGGAAGTTAAACCTTCTGAACCTTCGTTTTAGCTTCTTGAGGGAGCTTGAACCTTTTGAACCTTGGTTTTAGCTTCTTGAGGGTGCTTGGACCTTTTGAACCTTCGTTTTAGATTCTTGAGGGTGCTCGAACCTTTTGAACCCTGGTTTTAGCTTCTTGCCGATGTTGAACCTTCTGAACCTTCGTTTTAGCTTCCTGAGGGAGCCTGAACCTTTTGAACCTTCGTTTTAGCTTCTTGAGAGAGCTTGAACCTTTTGAACCTTCGTTTTAGCCTCTTGAGGGAGCTTGAACCTTTTGAACCCCTGTTTTGGCTTCTTGAGGAAGCTTGAAATTTTGAACTTTTCAACCTTCGTTTTAGCTTCTTGAGGAAGATTGAACCTTTTGAACGCTGGTTTTAGCTTCTTGAGGAAGGTTGAACCTTTTGAACCTTTGCTCTAGCTTCTCCGAGGAAGTTTGAACCTTTTGAACCCTGGTTTTAGCTTCTTGAGGAAGTTGAACCTTCTGAACCTTCGTTTTAGTTTCCTGAGGGAGCTTGAACCTTTTGAACCTTCGTTTTAGCTTCTTGAGGGAGCATGAACCTTTTGAACCTTCGTTTTAGCTTCTTGGGGGAGCTTGAACCTTTTGAACCCTTGTTTTGGCTTCTTGAGGAAGCTTGAACCTTTTGAACATTCGTTTTAGCTTCTTGAGGAAGCTTGAACCTTTTGTACCTTCGTTTTAGCTTTTTGAGGAAGCTTGAACCTTTTGAACCTTTGCTCTAGCTTCTCCAAGAAGCTTTAAACTTTTGAACCTTGGCTCTAGCTTCTCTAAGAAGCTTGAACCTTTTGCTCTAGCTTCTCCAAGAAGCTTGAACCCTCTTGTTTCTCTATAAGAGAGGGCCTCCCTCTCCTTTTACAGAGGTTGAAAAAAATTTGTCTAAGGAAAAGCAGATATATCTCTCTATATCTCTACATTCTAGGCTTAGAGAGGGTGTTTGTTCTTGGCCTTTAACACCACCGGTGATTGCGCATGTTGTGCTCATTCTGAGGTTACGGAGTTTCGGCTGAGAGCCTTACCTCCGGACCTCGGGACTCTTTTGTGCTTTGCCTCGATTTGCGAGCCAGGTTCTGTTTTCTCTCCCCAAAGGGAGGGAGAGGTTTCGTAGACCATCTGTCAGTGGCCGTAGGCTACTTTTCGTGGTCGTAGACCACTGTTCCCGTTTGGAGACCATTTTCCAGTTTTCGGAGCCGTTGGTCGTGCGCCTCGGTTCGGGACCGCTTAACTTTATCCGTTTGGCACGGTTTTTGGACAGCTTGAACCTTTTGAACCTTCGTTTTAGCTTCTTGAGGAAGTTAAACCTTCTGAACCTTCGTTTTAGCTTCTTGCGGGAGCTTGAAACTTTTGAACCTTGGTTTTAGCTTCTTGAGGGCGCTTGGACCTTTTGAACCTTCGTTTTAGCTTCTTGAGGGAGCTTGAACCTTTTGAACCCTGGTTTTAGCTTCTTGACGAAGTTGAACCTTCTGAACCTTCGTTTTAGCTTCCTGAGGCAGCCTGAACCTTTCGAACCTTCGTTTTAGCTTCTTGAGGGAGCTTGAACCTTTTGAACCTTCGTTTTAGCCTCTTGAGGGAGTTTGAACCTTTTGAACCCCTGTTTTGGCTTCTTGAGGAAGCTTGAAATTTTGAAGTTTCAACCTTCGTTTTAGCTTCTTTAGGAAGCTTGAACCTTTTGAACCCTGGTTTTAGCTTCTTCAGGAAGCTTGAACCTTTTGAACCTTTGCTCTAGCTTCTCCGAGGAAGCTTGAACCTTTTGAACCCTGGTTTTAGCTTCTTGAGGAAGTTGAACCTTCTGAACCTTCGTTTTAGTTTCCTGAGGGAGCTTGAACCTTTTGAACCTTCGTTTTAGCTTCTTGAGGGAGCTTGAACCTTTTGAACCTTCGCTTTAGCTTCTTGAGGGAGCTTGAACCTTTTGAACCCTTGTTTTGGCTTCTTGAGGAAGCTTGAACCTTTTGAACCTTTTGAACATTTGCTCTAGCTTCTCCAAGAAGCTTGAACCCTTTGCTCGAGCATCTCCAAGAAGCTTGAAACTTTTGAACCTTTGCTCTAGCTTCTCTAAGAAGCTTGAACCTTTTGCTCTAGCTTCTCCAAAAAGCTTGAACCCTCTTGTTTCTCTATAAGAGAGGGCCTCCCTCTCCTTTAGAGAGGTTGAAAAAAATTTGTCTAAGGAAAAGCACACATATCTCCCTATATCTCTACATTCTAGGCTTAGAGAGGGTGTTTGTTCTTGGCCTTTAACACCACCGGTGATTGCGCATGTTGTGCTCGTTCTGAGGTTACGGAGTTTCGGCTGAGAGCCTTACCTCCGGACCTCGGGATTCTTTTGTGCTTTGCCTCGATTTGCGAACCAGGTTCTGTTTTCTCTCCCTGAAGGGAGGGAGAGGTTTCGTAGACCATCTCTCAGTGGCCGTAGGCTACTTTTCGTGGTCGTAGACCACTGATCCCGTTTGGCGACCATTTTTCGGTTTTCGGAGCCGTCGGTCGTGCGCCTCGGTTCGGTACCGCTTAACTTTCTCCCTTTGGCACGGTTTTTGGACAGCTTCAACCTTTTGAACCTTCGTTTTAGCTTCTTGAGGAAGCTTGAACCTTTTGAACCCTTATTTTAGCTTCTTGAGGGCGCTTGGACCTTTTGAACCTTCGTTTTAGCTTCTTGATGGAGCTTTAACCTTTTGAACCCTGGTTTTGGCTTCTTGACGAAGTTGAACCTTCTGAACCTTCGTTTTAGCTTACTGAGGGAGCCTGAACCTTTTGAACCTTCGTTTTAGCTTCTTGAGGGAGCTTGAACCTTTTGAACCTTCGTTTTAGCTTCTTGAGGAAGCTTGAACCTTTTGAACCTTCGTTTTAGCTTCTTTAGGAAGCTTGAACCTTTTCAACCTTTGCTCTAGCTTCTCCAAGGAAGCTTGAACCTTTTGAACCCCGGTTTTAGCTTCTTGAGGAAGTTGAACCTTCTGAACCTTCGTTTTAGTTTGCTGAGGGAGCTTGAACCTTTTCAACCTTCGTTTTAGCTTCTTGAGGGAGCTTGAACCTTTTGAACCTTCGTTTTAGCTTCTTGAGGAAGCTTGAACCTTTTGAACCCTTATTTTAGCTTCTTGAGGAAGTTAAACCTTCTGAACCTTGTTTTAGCTTCTTGAGGGAGCTTGAACATTTTGAACTTGGTTTTAGCTTCTTGAGGCGCTTGGACCTTTTGAACCTTCGTTTTAGCTCTTGAGGGAGCTTGAACCTTTTGAACCCTAGTTTTAGCTTCTTGACGAAGTTGAAACTTCTGAACCTTCGTTTTAGCTTCTGAGGGAGCCTGAACCTTTTGAACCTTCGTTTTAGCTTCTCGAGGGAGCTTGAACCTTTTGAACCTTCGTTTTAGCCTCTTGAGGGAGCTTGAACCTTTTGAACCCCTGTTTTGGCTTCTTGAGGATGCTTGAAATTTTGAACTTTTGAACCTTCGTTTTAGCTTCTTGAGGAAGCTTGAACCTTTTGAACCCTTATTTTAGCTTCTTGAGGGCGCTTGGACCTTTTGAACCTTCGTTTTAGCTTCTTGAGGGAGCTTTAACCTTTTGAACCCTGGTTTTGGCTTCTTGACGAAGTTGAACCTTCTGAACCTTCGTTTTGGCTTACTGAGGGAGCCTGAACCTTTTGAACCTTCGTTTTAGCTTCTTGAGGGAGCTTGAACCTTTTGAACCTTCGTTTTAGCTTCTTGAGGACGCTTGAACCTTTTTAACCTTTGCTCTAGCTTCTCCAAGGAAGCTTGAACCTTTTGAACCCCGGTTTTAGCTTCTTGAGGAAGTTGAACCTTCTGAACCTTCGTTTTAGTTTGCTGAGGGAGCTTGAACCTTTTCAACCTTCGTTTTAGCTTCTTGAGGGAGCTTGAACCTTTTGAACCTTCGTTTTAGCTTCTTGAGGAAGCTTGAACCTTTTGAACCCTTATTTTAGCTTCTTGAGGAAGTTAAACCTTCTGAACCTTCGTTTTAGCTTCTTGAGGGAGCTTGAACATTTTGAACCTTGGTTTTAGCTTCTTGAGGGTGCTTGGACCTTTTGAACCTTCGTTTTAGCTTCTTGAGGGAGCTTGAACCTTTTGAACCCTAGTTTTAGCTTCTTGACGAAGTTGAAACTTCTGAACCTTCGTTTTAGCTTCCTGAGGGAGCCTGAACCTTTTGAACCTTCGTTTTAGCTTCTCGAGGGAGCTTGAACCTTTTGAACCTTCGTTTTAGCCTCTTGAGGGAGCTTGAACCTTTTGAACCCCTGTTTTGGCTTCTTGAGGATGCTTGAAATTTTGAACTTTTCAACCTTCGTTTTAGCTTCTTGAGGAAGCTTGAACCTTTTGAACCCTTATTTTAGCTTCTTGAGGGCGCTTGGACCTTTTGAACCTTCGTTTTAGCTTCTTGAGGGAGCTTTAACCTTTTGAACCCTGGTTTTGGCTTCTTGAGGGAGCTTTAACCTTCTGAACCTTCGTTTTAGCTTACTGAGGGAGCCTGAACCTTTTGAACCTTCGTTTTAGCTTCTTGAGGGAGCTTGAACCTTTTGAACCTTCGTTTTAGCTTCTTGAGGAAGCTTGAACCTTTTGAACCTTCGTTTTAGCTTCTTTAGGAAGCTTGAACCTTTTCAACCTTTGCTCTAGCTTCTCCAAGGAAGCTTGAACCTTTTGAACCCCGGTTTTAGCTTCTTGAGGAAGTTGAACCTTCTGAACCTTCGTTTTAGTTTGCTGAGGGAGCTTGAACCTTTTCAACCTTCATTTTAGCTTCTTGAGGGAGCTTGAACCTTTTCAACCTTCGTTTTAGCTTCTTGAGGAAGCTTGAACCTTTTGAACCCTTATTTTAGCTTCTTGAGGAAGTTAAACCTTCTGAACCTTCGTTTTAGTTTCTTGAGGGAGCTTGAACATTTTGAACCTTGGTTTTAGCTTCTTGAGGGCGGTTGGACCTTTTGAACCTTCGTTTTAGCTCCTTGAGGGAGCTTGAACCTTTTGAACCCTAGTTTTAGCTTCTTGACGAAGTTGAAACTTCTGAACCTTCGTTTTAGCTTCTGAGGGAGCCTGAACCTTTTGAACCTTCGTTTTAGCTTCTCGAGGGAGCTTGAACCTTTTGAACCTTCGTTTTAGCCTCTTGAGGGAGCTTGAACCTTTTGAACCCCTGTTTTGGCTTCTTGAGGATGCTTGAAATTTTGAACTTTTCAACCTTCGTTTTAGCTTCTTGAGGAAGCTTGAACCTTTTGAACCTTCGTTTTAGCTTCTTGAGGAAGCTTGAACCTTTTGAACATTTGCTCTAGCTTCTCCGAGGAAGCTTGAACCTTTTGAACCCTGGTTTTAGCTTATTGAGGAAGTTGAACCTTCTGAACCTTCGTTTTAGTTTCCTGAGGGAGCTTGAACCATTTGAACCTTCGTTTTAGCTTCTTGAGGGAGCTTGAACCTTTTGAACCTTCGTTTTAGCTTCTTGAGGGAGCTTGAACCTTTTGAACCCTTGTTTTGGCTTCTTGAGGAAGCTTGAACCTTTTGAACCTTCATTTTAGCTTCTTGTGGAAGCTTGAACCTTTTGAACCTGCGTTTTAGCTTCTTGAGGAAGTTTGAACCTTTTGAACCTTTGCTCTAGCTTCTCCAAGAAGCTTGAACCCTTTGCTCTAGCTTCTCCAAGAAGCTTGAAACTTTTGAACCTTTGCTCTAGCTTCTCTAAGAAGCTTGAACCTTTTGCTCTAGATTCTCCAAGAAGCTTGAACCCTCTTGTTTCTCTATAAGAGAGGGCCTCCCTCTCCTTTAGAGAGGTTGAAAAAAATTTGTCTAAGGAAAAGCACATATATCTCTCTATATCTCTACATTCTAGGCTTAGAGAGGGTGTTTGTTCTTGGCCTTTAACACCACCGGTGATTGCGCATGTTGTGCTTGTTCTGAGGTTACGGAGTTTCGGCTGAGAGCCTTACCTCCGGAACTTGGGACTCTTTTGTGCTTTGCCTCGATTTGCGAACCAGGTTCTGTTTTCTCTCTCCGAAGGGAGGGAGAGGTTTCGTAGACCATCTCTCAGTGGCCGTAGGATACTTTTCGTGGTCGTAGACCACTGTTCCTGTTTGGAGACCATTTTTCGGTTTTCGGAGCCGTCGGTCGTGTGCCTTGGTTCGAGACCGCTTAACTTTCTCTGTTTGGCATGGTTTTTGGACAGGTTGAACCTTTTGAACCCTCGTTTTAGCTTCTTGAGGAAGCTTGAACCTTTTGAACCCATATTTTAGCTTCTTGAGGAAGTTAAACCTTCTGAACCTTCGTTTTAGCTTCTTGAGGGAGCTTGAAACTTTTGAACCTTGGTTTTAGCTTCTTGACGGCGCTTGGACCTTTTGAACCTTCGTTTTAGCTTCTTGAGGGAGCTTGAACCTTTTGAACCCTGGTTTTAGCTTCTTGACGAAGTTGAACCTTCTGAACCTTCGTTGTAGCTTCCTGAGGGAGCCTGAACCTTTTGAACCTTCGTTTTAGCTTCTTGATGGAGCTTGAACCTTTTGAACCTTCGTTTTAGCCTGTTGAGGGAGCTTGAACCTTTTGAACTCCTGTTTTGGCTTCTTGAGGAAGCTTGAAAATTTGAACTTTTCAATCTCCGTTTTAGCTTCTTGAGGAAGCCTGAACCTTTTGAACCTTCGTTTTAGCTTCTTGAGGAAGCTAGAACCTTTTGAACCTTGGCTCTAGCTTCTCCGAGGAAGCTTGAACCTTTTGAACCCTGGTTTTAGCTTCTTGACGAAGTTGAACCTTCTGACCCTTCGTTTTAGCTTCCTGAGGAAGCTTGAACCTTTTGAACCTTCGTTTTAGCTTCATGAGGGAGCTTCAACCTTTTGAACCTTCGTTTTAGCTTCTTGAGGGAGCTTGAACCTTTGAGTTAAACTTGGCTACTTAAAGCTAAAGAAACAATTAGTTGCCGAAGTGAAAATTAGTCCCTAGAACAACGGATAGATAGACGGAGATGGACAGGGAGAGTTAGAGAGAAATTTATGCTTGAGGGCTAGAAGATAATGTCAGTGAAAAGAAGGAGAAATAAAAAGAAAATCAAAGTGAATTCAAGTGCATCCTTTTCGATTTGAGAACTGAACGCGTGGGCGATTTAGAAAACCTTAAATGAGGTGATTAAGTTAAACTAATATCGTCAAACTACAATTACTCGGTAAATTCTCTTTCTCTTTCTTAGAGGCTAAGCAAGATTAGTTTGAGTTGAACTTGGGCACTTAAGCCAATGACACAATAAGTTGCCTAAGCTAATTAGTTCCTAGAACAAAAGAGAGATGGACGGAGAACGACTGGGAGAGTTAGAGAGAAATTTTCTTCTTGAGAGCCAGAATAGAAAATTAAAGAGGAGAGTGAGAAATAAGAAGAAAATCAAAGGGAATTCGAATTCATCCCTTGCGCTTCACAATTGGACACTTAGGTGATTTAGAAATCCTTAAATGAGGTGCTTAAGTTAAACTAATATCGTTAACTTACAATTACTCGGTAAATTCTCTTTCTTAAAGGCGAAGCAAGATTAGTTTGAGTTAAACTTGGCCACTTAAGCTAATGACACAATTAGTTGCCTAAGCTAATTCGTTCCTGGAACAAAGGAGAGAAGGATGGAGAGAGTTAGATAGAAACTTTCTTTTTGGGAGCTAGAGGAGAAAGTTAGAGAAAAGAACGAGAAATAGGAAGAAAACCAAGGGGAATTCAAATTCATCCTTTTGCGATTGAGATTTGAACAATTAGGTGATTTAGAAAACCTTAAATGAGCTGCTTAAGTTAAAATAATGTCGTTAAGCCACAATTACTTGGTAAATCCTCTTTCTTAGAGGCTAAGCAAGTTTAGTTTAACTTAAACTTGACCATTTAAGCTAATGAAACAACTAGTTGCCCAAGGTAATAAGTTCCTAGAAAAAAAGAGAGAACGATGGAGAAGGACGGAGAGAGTTAGAGACAACCTTTCTTCTTGAGAGCTGGAAGAGAAAGTTAGAGAAAAGAAAGAGAAATACGATTCAAATTCATCCTTTTGGACTTGATAACTGAACACTTGGGCGATTTAGGAAACCTCAAACGAGGTTCTTAAGTTAAACTAATATCGTTAAGCTACAAGTACTCGGTAAATTCTCTTTCTTAGAGGCTAAGCAAGATTGGTCTGAGTTAAACTTGGCCACTTAAGCTCACGACACAATTAGTTGCCTAAGGTAATTGGTTCCTGGAACAAAAGAGAGATGGATGGAGAAAGACGGAGAGAGTTAGAGAGAAACTTTCATCTTGAGAGCTAGAAGATAAAGTCAGAGAAAAGAAAGAGAAGTAGGAAGGAAACCTTAAAGGGAATTCAAATTCATCCATTTGGACTTGAGAATTGAACACTTGGGTGATTTAGAAAACCTTAAATGAGCCGCCTAAGTTAAACTAATATCGTCAAGCTACAAGTACTCTCGGTAGATTCTATTTCTTAGAGGCTAAGCAAGATTAGTTTTCGTTAAACTTGGCCACTTAAGCTGATGAAACAATTGGATGCCTAAGATAATTAGTTTCTGGAAGAAAAGAGAGAACGATGGAGAAGGACGGAGAGAGTTAAAGAGAAACTGTCTTCTTGAGAGCTAGAAGAGAACGTTAGAGAAATAGGAGGAAAATCAAAAGGGAATTCAAATTCATCCTTTTGGACTTGAGAATTGAACACTTGGGTGATTTAGAAAGCCTTGAAATGAGGTGCTTAAGTTAAAATAATGTCGTTAAATAACTCTGTAAATTCTCTGTCTTAGAGTCTGAACAAGATTAGTTTTAGTTAAACTTGGCTACTTAAGCTAATGAAACAATTAGTTGCCTAAGGTAATTAGTCCCTAGAACAACGGATAGGTAGACAGAGAATGGCAGAGAGAGTTAGAGAGAAACCTTCTTCTTGAGAGCCAGAAGAGAGTTAGAGAAGAGAAAGAGAAATAAAACGAAAATCAAAGAGAATTCAAAGTCATCCTTTTGGGCATGAGAATGGAACACACTTAGGTGATTTAGAAAAAAAAAAAAACCTTAAATGAGGTGCTTAAGTTAAAATAATATCGTTAAGCAACAAGTACCTGGTAAATTCTCCTTCTTAGAGACTAAACAAGACTAGTTTGAATTAGAGTTGACCACTTAAGCTAACGAAACAATTTGTTGCCTAAGCTAATTAGTTCCCAGAACGAAAGAGAGATGGATGGAGAACGACGAGAGAATTAGAGAGGAACTTTCTTCTTGGTTTCTAGAAGAAAAATTTAGAGAAAAGAAATAGAAATAGGAAGAAAATCAAAAGGGAATTCAAATTCAACCTTTTGGACTTGAGAATTGAACACTCGGGTGATTTAGAAAACCTTGAATGAGGTGCTTAAATTAAAATAATATTGTTAAGCTACAATTCCTCAGTAAATTCTCTATGCTAGAGGCTAAGCAAGATTAGTTTGAGTTAAACTTGGCTACTTAAAGCTAACGAAACAATTAGTTGCCGAAGTGAAAATTAGTCCCTAGAACAACGGATAGATAGACGGAGATGGACAGGGAGAGAGTTAGAGAGAAATTTCTGCTTGAGGGCTAGAAGATAAAGTCAGTGAAAAGAAGGAGAAATAAAAAGAAAATCAAAGTGAATTCAAGTGCATCCTTTTCGGTTTGAGAACTGAACGCGTGGGCGATTTAGAAAACC
>JAPPVO010002985.1:0-41878 GCA_030407325.1 Camellia japonica
GAACTCAATATAACATGTTTTTCAACTGTATTTGCCACATACAAAATGATCAACGGCTTTATATGAATTGACTAAATAAATAAAATTTCAAATTGCTCTCCTATATAATGATAAAGTTACTTGAATTTTTAATTAAAATAAATTTCTGACATAATCAAAAAATATTAATTAACTTCATGATTTATTAATAAAATGGGTAATTTATTATGAAATTGGAGACTTCAAGGGACGTGATTTGGTCTTTGTGTCATTTTAGTCCATGTAGTTTCAATTGATTCAATTTTGACTCTGAATTTATAGAGTTATCTCAATTTATTCCAATTGCGTATAATTGTTGGGTAAATTACATCAATAGTCCTTACATTTTGTTGTTAATTTCAATTAACTCAATTTTGAACCTTACTTTTAGATTTTACATCAATTTAGTCCAATTAATAACATCTCTAGGGTTTTTGATAGAAAATTTTCATTGAATTAATTAAGATTAAGTCACTGAATTGACTAAGTTTATGATTTTGCTCATAAAATAAATGATGACCTATGTTGCATTTGCCATGAAAAAATGCTATCAATTGGACCAATTTCAGACAAAATAAAAAACTCAAGATCAAAATCGATTCAATTGAAATAACAGGAATTAAAATGACACAATAGTCAAAATAAAAGGACTAACAGTGTAATTTGCACTAATTGTTTGCATTTTTTAATGAAAAATATGCATATGCCCTTTTAGAGGCAAAATTATGAATTTGCTTAATTCAGTGAGTTAATCTCAATCAATTCAGTGATCATTTTTCGTCAAAAACACTAATGGTATTATTAATTGGACCAAATTAACACAAAATTTAAAATTAAAGATCAAAATTAATCTAATTAAGAGTGCAGGTACCAAAATTAATTAGGCTTGAACCCTTTGACTTATCATTATTTTCTTCTAATGTCTCAAAAAATAAATTATTGTATAAAATTTAGTTGTGGGGCTAGTCTTTTATTAGTTAAACAAGAAGACAATATAAATTTCAATTTATTGAAAATATATAACCATAAAATAATTTGTGTATTAACATAAAATAATTTGTCTGGTTATTGGGAGGGCTACTAGACTTCAGATTGGCCTTTGGAGGTGGGGGGCACCCCTCGGCAATTAATCAACCAAGAAGAAAAGCACTACAAATCAAATAGGATTTCAAAACTTTAATCTCCCCCTCCCCCCCGCCCCCCTCCCCCCCCCCCTCCCAATTTGCCATTGAGTAGGCTTACCATTTTATATAGGATGTGTCATCATTTTATGCTGACTATATGTAATGGTTTGGATTAAAAATCATAATGAAAAATACCATGTAGTTAATGTAGCTTTGATGGGTCAGTGCAAACTAGTGGTTCTTCATTCTTTCTAGGATTTTTAAGAGATGTGAGAAAAATAAAATTGGAAGAACTACGATTCTCCCTCTTTATATCCCCTTGTTCATTTTTTATTGCCTTCTGTTATACTATATTATGGGGAGTTCTAGTGCCCTCTATTTGTGTGTATATATGTTTATATAAATAGTATGTATATTACTTGCAATTGTGATAGTGTTTTGCATCTTATGTTTGTTGAAAGTTAAAGGGAAGATTTGATCATTTACTTTATTTAAAATATGCAAATGAAATTATTTTTACGGCTTGAATTCATAGGTGCAGTGGCATACTACATTATGAATTTTGTTTATTAAATAATTGGTTTGGAAAAGTCAACTATGTTTGCAATGTATTGAGTGTTGGGATCGATGATTCCGCCCAAGACCTTCCAGAAATTATACCAAGCAGAAAAACACACCCACACTCATGGAGACACCATATTTAACGTGGTTCGGCCTCAATGCCTACGTCCATGGGAGAGTAGTTGGTTATCACTATAATGATGGAGAGATTACAGAAAGATTACAATAGAGGAGGAGCTCACAGTCTCCTCACTCACCCACTCATCCGTCTTCCTCTCTCACATCGAGAGAGATGGTCTCTCTACCTCACATCTCTCACTCTCTCTTGTTTGCTCTCTCTCTCATCACCCTTCTCTCAGCCTCTCCATTTATACATTGAAGAGAAGGTGAAGAGGTTGGCTGGCCTTGCACATGGCCAGCTGTTCCTTCACATGGCCAGCTCATTCATATGCTGCAGCACATGAGAAGAGATCATTCCCACATGGGGTGATAGATATCCAACAAATCACCCCCTTAACCCATGTGAGGTGATCCATTACACACACTGTTGCTAATCTTGTCAGGCTCAAATTTCAGCAGAGTTTGTTTCTCCTCACTGAGACGTTTGCACCCCTTGAAGCTAGAGATAATACACCAGAGATACAAGAGGATGAGGGAATCCTATATCCTCAACTCAACTCACACCACTCTCTGATTTGGAGAGAGAGCCTCTGCTCCTATCTCCCACAGATCTCGTTCACGTTTCCTGTCTTGGATGTCTTCACTTGCTATGCTTGAACTTGCATAACCAAGATATCCGACACCCCCTGATTGGATGTCCTGCACCCTCTGCTGGGATGCCCTTGACTGTCATGCATTACCTTGCAGGACCAGTCATTGGAGCAATAGAAAACTCATCGTTTATCCCATCAACGTCCTCGATTTTCTTTGCTCAGAGCTCTTCCTCTGAACTATCAGTCTTTGCCCTATGCACTTCTAAATAACCTCCTAGCGTTCCCATATGCTCGTCGTCTGTGCCTTTGCAATCCCTGATTTGTTGTTCAGTAGATTGATGGTTGACAGTAGCTCCATCTGTCAAAGCATCATCAGCTATGCAATTTTGCATAGTGCTTGCACCTGTGGTTTCTGGTCTCCCTGCGTCGAGTTCGCTTGAGAGATCCGCATCAACTCTATCTTCCGCTGCTATGGAACTAAAGAAACCACCATAGAGAAAAAAGACTTGCCACTCCTTGGTGCGCACTCTTGCGTTTTATCCGTCTTAATTTCTCTGTCTGGCAGTTCCTATGAACTTTCAACAACTTGTTACTACACACTCTTCTCGCACCTCTGTACGATACTCTAGTGTACCCTTACACTATTGCACGTTTGCATTTGTGCTTCTGCGCTTAGTATGCTCCTCTGCAACTATTGTTCTACATGTCCACATACCACCAGTCCTTACTCGTATACAGTAGTTCCAACAGGCCACAGCATTTCCTTGAGCCTGTATTTGTTGCTAAATCATCTATACATCGATGAATGGTCTTCTCTTTTGATTGAACCAGATTTTCCGATGAACTTCGGAGATAATCATCTCTGCAATCCTTTGATCGCGCCCTAACCAATCCTGATCTCCCTCGATTTGTCATTTGATCAAGCCTGATCTCCTTTGGTCTCCAATGATCTATCTCGATCTGTATCTGGTTGTCCAATCTGGTCAGAATCTGCCCATTCTAACCTGTTCAGTGAATCCGCAGCATTCCACAATATCCGGCAACCTTCTTTCAATTATTGAAGATGACAAACTCCAATGTTTTGACAATCTTTAAAAACCGTTCAGAATTTCACTATTGTGACCTCGCGGTTGCGTCCGGAACGGTCCGTTTAGCTAAGACCAACCTTCGCTACACTTCCAGGGACCACGCTGAAAAACATCCCTGAAAGTTGGGCCACACCACAATTTTTTGAAAATTCTAGGCCAAATTGCAATTTTCAGAAATTCAGAGAATATTCTGTGTTCTAATAAATATTCCGTCCACTACACCTGACGTCGTCTGCCACTTTGATCTTCTTTTTACAAAAAACTCCAATTCAAAAATTTGATCGTACTGATGTGTCTGGAATACTCCAAATAGTTGGAAAGCACTATTGGATCGTCAGAAACGAACTCCGAATGCTCAGATCAAGCCAAAACAGTTTGGACGCCTCAGATCCACGGCTGCACCTTAGCCACGTAGCACTGGATCCCTCCTCCGCGTGCTGATGTGGCAGATGATATGTCATTGACTGTGCTGACGTGGCACTAACTGGATTAATGGCGTGGCAGCCACGTGGCACTCCATAGCTGACGTGGTGCCACGTGTCGATGGCGTAGCGCGCTGACGTAGTAGTGACGTCACTTGCACGCGCGCCACACTCGTCTTCTTTCTTATGCCGCACGTGTGGCGCGTGTTTGTGCATGGTTTGACGCGCCGGTGTAGGAAATAACGCGTGAAGCGTGTGACTACAACTAGGTCTCACGCGCCATATTCAGGCGGCGCGTGACGGCGCGTTCGGCCTCCTCTGGGGCTCTGCTTTTCATTTTTGGACTCCTCTCGTCGAGACCTTCTTTCTGGTGTACTCAAAACCTGATTTTGAACAACTAGATTTCTGGGCAGTTTTGAAAATCACACTGTTTTTGTTCCAAAAACGACCGATGAGGCTTTGATACTACTTGTTGGGATCGGGGATCCCGTCCAAGACCATCCAGAAATTATACCAAGCAGAAAAACACACCCACACTCATGGAGACACCATATTTAACGTGGTTCGGCCTCAATGCCTATGTCCACGGGAGAGTAGCCGGTTATCACTATAATAATGGAGAGATTACAGAAAGATTACAATAGAGGAAGATCTCACACTCTCCTCACTCACCCACTCATCCGTCTCCCTCTTTCACACCGAGAGAGACGGTCTCTCTACCTCATATCTCTCACTCTCTCTTGTTTGCTCTCTCTTTCTCTCTCTCTCTCATCTTCCTCTTCTCAGCCTCTCTATTTATACATTGAAGAGAAGGTGAAAAGGTTGGCTGGCCTTGCACATGGACAACTGTTCCTTCACATGGCCAGCTCATTCACATGCTGCAGCACATGAGAAGAGATTACTCCCACATGGGGTGATAGATATCCAACATTGAGGGTATACGAAGGTGGTCAAAGACCCACCCTTTTATGAATGTAAAGGCCAAACATCATTGGTATGTGCTTGCCCAGTTGCCCATGCACTTGCTTTGGGATCATTCAACTTGTTTTATGGTATGTTGTTAAACTTCCTCATCAACAGAGATGCTTAAAATCAATTTTTCAAACACAATATTTGTTTTAAAATATAACATTTTATAGTATATGCTTTCATAATCATTTTGGCATTTGCTTGTTTCTAAATAGTTTAATTTTTAAGTTACAAAAAGCGAGATTGACTTATAGAACTTGAAAATAGTCTTGTAGATTATTTCATAAGTTAATTTAGTGAGACACACTTGAGGCTCATTCTTATAAATCATGGATGTTCATATATACATGAATATTGTAGCACCTTGTTGACAATCGTTGGTAATGTTGGTAGGTTATGGGCCTTCTAGGAATCATGGCAGGCATTATGATGGCATGAGACTACTTGGAGCAAGAGATGACCTCATTTTATAGGAGAATTGGATCGTAGGGACCGGCTCCACTTCTTAGTTGTGCTTAGTAGGTGTGATACACCTTATTGGGTGTTTGGTCTGGCTTAATTTGAGCAGATTATAGCTTTTGGCTTCTTAAAAGCTACTACAGACTGTTTGGTTGAGCTTATGGCCAACCACTTGAGCTTCTGCAGATTTTTTTTCCTATATAAAAAAGTTGAGAATCAGAAGCGGCTTGGAGCAGCTTCGCGGATTGGGATTATGCGGAGGGGTGTGGAAAGTACTTAAATGCCCTCCAATAATTTGAAGTATTACGAAATTGCCACTATTTAAGCCAGACAAAATCACTGTTCATTCTCTCTCTGAGAGAGGAGAGTGGCGATTTCCGGCGACACAGGCGATTTCCGGCGTTATGAACCAGATCTCTCTCTCCGACGTTGTTTTCTGGTTGTGCAATGTGGGCAACCCCTCCGCCCAACCCGCTTCAACACACAAATCTCTCTCTCTCTCTCTCTCTCTCTCTCTATATATATATATATATATACACTCTCTGCAAATTCAAACCCAGAATTCCAAAATCAAAAACAACAAAAACCCAAAGACCAAAAATCAAATCATAGCAAAAACACCGCCTTCTCCAGGGGTTGTTGTTGGTTCCTCCATTGCTGTGATTTGATTTTTTTCAATTCTCTCCTATACAACCACCAAAAACAAAAAAAGAAAAAAAATGGCTGATGAAAAGAAGTACATTTCTGAAGAAGATTTGAAGAAACACAACAGGCCTAGTGATTTGTGGATCTCAATCCAAGGCAAGGTCTACAATGTGACAGATTGGGCTAAACAACACCCTGGTGGCGATATCCCTCTCCTCAATCTCTCCGGCCAAGACGCCACAGATGCATTCATCGCTTTCCATCCCGGCTCCGCTTGGCAATACCTTGATTATTTATCTTAAGATTAATTCAACAAACACCACCAATTAAACCTATAATAAAAAAGCTTCAATAAATTAATTTATTTCATAAGATTTTTGATGTTAAAAAATCTGAAATCATTGTATTATTATTTATTTCAAGTTATTATTATTTATTATTTAAAAAATCTGAAATCATTGTATAAAAATTTATTTCATTGTATTATTATTTAAAAATAATAAGGTTATGTTAATTTAGTGTTGGAATGATCTCTTAATATGTAATTAATAGCAAAAAGTCTAAAAAAATTCAATTTACAACTAACAAGGATAAAAAAGACATTTACACAGCAAAAAGCTACTTCACAGCTTATTTAACAAACACTACTCAGCAACTTAAATCTATAATCCAACAGCTACACCAAACAGATTAACAGCTTCTGATTAAAGTCATAATCTATAATCTGTTAAGCTATAAGCTATAATCTGTTTTAACAGCTACACCAAACGGCCCCATTAAATACCATAGTGGGTAGGCATGATACACTTCTTGTGGTATCACATGACTTGGTCTATTTGATCTTCTTGCAGAGGTCTCTCTATCATGTTTGGCTAAAGTGGGGTCACCTTGGGAGGGTTAAACTAAAAAAACTTTGAGGATCCCTCAACTCTAACCACCAATCATGTCGCTAGATAGAATTTATAAGTTATTAATTATTTTCTTACATATATCTATTTGTGTGTAAAAATAATTAATTCAAATTTGAACTTCTAGTACTCTTGACATGGCAGTTCGACATCAAGTATGGTCCTCGTTATCGATACAAGATGCCTCTCTTACTCAGGTTCCCACTAAGAGCTAATCATATATATAGCTAGGGATGTAAGAAAAATTGAAAAAACCAACCAAACCGATTGAACCAGACTAAACCTGTTATATTTGGTCTGTTTTTTAACAAGAATCATCTGTGTAGTTTTTAAATTTGATTTTTTTTCAATTTTCGATTTGGTATCAGTTTAAGCACTTTGTGCATCGATCTAAACCGAAACCGACCGTTTTAACATATATTGTATTTATAATATATATATATATATATATATATAACCTAATAACATAATGATATTAATAAGTATAATAAATTATTAACTTTAATTAATTAACCTTATCATCTTTATAACCTAAGTCTGTAAATTCTTATTATATATAATCTTAACTCTAAGGGTGCGTTTGTTTGGACGGACTAAATAAGGGGGAATTAGAATCCATCGGGCTGTTACTCCTAGGATACATTATCCCCGGACTATTTGGTTGGACCGAATTTGTGTCCTATGTTTGTTTAGTCATGGGATTGGATGTTTGGATTGGACTATTCTATTGAATTCTATGTTTATTTGAGATATTATGGAGAATGATAAATGCTCAAAAGACTATTTTATTCTTTTCAATTATTTACTAAGTAATAGCAATATTAAACATATCTTTAATATTTTAATTATTTTTACCTAGATTAAATAAAAATTTATTTTATTTTATTTTTTGCACAATTAAATAAATTTATTTTTAAAAAATTAAATAAATTAAATATCAATAAAAATATATGTTATTTTTAAATAAATTTATTTTTAAAAACTAATAATAATTAAATAATGAAATTAAATAAAACATCTATTAAAATTTAAATAATGAAATTAAATAAAATATAAACAAAATTTTAAAATAAAATATCTATAAAAAATTATTTAAAAAAATTAAATAAATAAAACATCAATAAAAATTAAATAAAATTGTTTTATTTTTAAATTGAAACATTTAAATTTTATTGAATTTTACTAAATATAATACATAATTAAATAGCAGAGGGTCAAAATGATCATTTCATCACCTAATCCCATATCCCCTTTATTCCTCCATTTGTGTCCCACCTCCCCCCCCCCATGAGACACAATAGTCCAACATATTCAGAACTAATAGTCCGGAGGGACAATTTTGAACCAAACAATGGACTATTAGTCCGGAGGGACTATTAGTCTAATCCCATGACTCAATCCCTCAAAACAAACATCACCTAACTCATTATTCTTAAAACCTTAGTATTTTAAAACTTTTTTTTGTTTTTATTTTTGTTAATTTAGGAATTGAAAGCTAATTTAATGTTTTTATATAAATAAAAATTATAATATTAAAAGTGGCTCAAGTTTGAAAAATCATAAATTGATTATGTAAGATTATAGGATCTATATACTAGAAATCAAAACACTATGAATATAAGTAATTACTAAAATATAAACTTAGATACATACCGTTTGATTCCGTTATTGTCTTGAGTTTTGCTTCTTTAAAAAAATATGACATTCACAATTGGAAAACCTTAGTACCAGCTCTTCCCCTCCTTCTCCGAATCTTTTTGTTGTCTTTTCAATGGGGTTGACAACCGTTTGATCTACATATATATAGATATATGTAAACCTTAATAAGGATAGGAGAGGGGACTGGACCTAAATAAAACAATTACTGGGTCCTCCCATTAAGGAACTCAAGTAATTTAAACAGGCCTTACACCTCCATATCACATATCCACATATAAAATAATATATATACTAAGATGAACCATGGCCCAAAACTTTATGGATCACAATAATAATTTGGGGCTCATACCAGTCAATCTGTCTGAATCACTTTCAATCTTTTCACAAACCAAACAAAATATAGTCAATGACAGCCTAATTAAGAATAAATTCTTACATTCTCCCACTTAGGCAACATTGACTACTACTTTAAGAAAATATTTTATTTAAGAAAAAATGACTCTCGGGTTAAACAACTTTAGTGGCCACATAAACATGATTCAGAATAGAAACATCTCAGCACAGAATCCCGTTCAATGAGAAATATTAATATCGAACTAACATAACACCTTCCACAATTACAAACATTAATATCTCACCAACATAGATTCCTATATGTGATAAAGTGTAGTGTGAAATTTCAGCATAATTGATCCAAAAATTATATAACATGCTAATTCCACATTCAGTCCTCTATATGGTCTTGACAAGACCCTGCAAGGAATTTTATTCCATTTTACACTTCCAAAAGAAGCCTTTATTCCTCTAAACCGAGGTCTTTCATGCTTTAAACCAAGCATCATACTTTATGGATCCACATACACTTCTAAACCGAAGCATTATACATTTCTAAATTAAAGTGTCAATCTTTATATCTTAAAATTTAAATATAACTGTAAGAGTTCATATAAGACGAATACATACATAACAGTTACCATTTATGTGTACACGCATAACTATAAACAAAATGTGAATAAACACATTAAACTTTATTAACTGAAATACACCATAGATAATATTCATGGGTAAAAAAATTCTTTAACCAAGCACATAAAAAACTGTAAAGTACCCATATGCTCAATATATTTAGCAAACTAAAATTTGGCCTAAGCCCTATATTTAGAGGATCAATTAGTATGTATTCTATAACATGTGCTCATAAAGAATATCATCTTTAACAACTCTCTAGTTTTGAAGTACTTTAAAATTATGTATTTAACACCATCAGAGTTTTTGTTATTCTTCATAGAGAAAATGAAAACCATATATCATAATACATCTTTATAGGTTTGGAGATGAAACTAACAATTACAAACTCTGAAATAAAATTCTTTAATTACATAACTCAAGTCAAACTCTAAAACATGTTTGTATAGTGAAAAATTATAAGAGATTTTATGAAACTCTTTCATGAAACAAGACCTCATGCAAACATAAAAAAATGTAACCAGTAATAGACACTATATATCATCTGAGCAACTTCCAAAGTCGACATTACACAATCAATAATATTAACATGATTAATTCTTCTATAGCCAATTGTATAATCTTTAATTCTCTATAAATATCATGACACTTTATGTCTTTCAACCCAATGGTCAAGGCTTAAATTAAAATAATAATTGTCTAACAAACTAATTGCATATGCACCAAGTTTAATTCAAACTTCATAATTCATTAAACTCTCACAACACTAGCATACAAGACATTCCTCATGAACTTTTTCTCAAATCATTTTATGAATACTGAACGTTACTTGATTAATTTTGATCATTAAGAAGAGCAACGTAAAGCTTTCAATTCTGCATATTAAATTCAGTAAAAATGTGATCTAGGTATGCTCTTTGAGATGAGACAAATAATCCTCTAAGTTATTTTTCAAGTATCTCAATGCCAAATACATAAAATACTTTATCAAGATATTTTATATTAAAAATTTATTGACAACAATATCTTCACATCAAGTATTAATTCGAAATTATTACTAATAAGTAAAATTCCATCGGTATAAAGGATCAAGAAAAATAAATTGCTCCCACTGACCTTGAGATATATGCATAAATTAACAGTATTATCCATAAAGACAAGTAATAATATTTGGTGAACCTTTAAATATCATTACTCAGAAATTCGTTTAAAACTATAGATAAATTTGTTTATCTTACAAATCAAATTTATTTTGTTTGGCGAAGCAATAGATAAAAAAAGTCACAATGCCACTATAATTATTATAAACCTATAATTATGACATTGGTAAGAACAATACTCTTTTCAAATTGCAACCTCTTACAATAGCTTTGTATTTATTTATTTATCTTCAAAAAAATACTCAGTAGATTTCAAACCTTTTAAAAAAGTATAACATGATCTCATATCTAATTAATAATTTGTACCAATTCATTTACCATATTACAAATCGCCAATATCTTCATCATACGTAACAATCATCTCTTCAATCTCTTGATAGTGCTCATTTAGAAAAATAATATAATCACAAGGATCTTGAACTGTATGGGAATGTCTGGGAGTTGTACGTGTTATGCATGTTCAAGTTATATCAACAAATTTAATAGACACTTCAGATTCTACTTGCACTCTCACTTTCTCTATGTGAGAATGAACGGACCAATTTATTATAATAGACACAAGTACACAAGAAGATTTATATATTTAAACTGTTCACCAATATAATAACTTCACATTTTAAAAGCTTAAAAGATTCTTATGTCAGAACCAAGATAATAGAACCATTGGCAACTTACAAAAGTAGCAACAAATAGCAATAAGTCCAATTTTAATTTCAAAAGCACAACAAAATTTTTACTTCTGTACAATCCCAAACTCAAAAGTTATTCTAACTAAATTTTACATTAGTTCACAATTCAAAAGTGTTTTAAAAATATTTTTAACTTAGTACCATATGTAAAGTACACACAAGTATACATAGCAATTAAAAATATTTTATCACAAAAATTTGTATAATTTAAACATGTTAACATACAACTCATCATTTTATTGGAGTCCAATTACGATGCTCAAGTACTCAACTTTCTTCCGAAGTTACAGGCAAAATATATTTAAATTGATTCCACAATTTTATAAAAAATTAATAAGAGGTTATGCACATTAACCAAAATTATCATGTTCACTATAATATCCATCTTCAATTAATAATTTTAAAAACTTTATTAGTGTGTTTTTCAACATAAATGAGATTAGACAAATGCATAACATCAATACTCATTTATGAAATTAATAAAATAATTTCTCCCACACACCTTATAATAAATGCAAATCTATTTCAATTATTATTATTATTATTTTATTTATTACCAAAATTAAAAATAATAACAATGCTTATTTTGTTGACATTAAAATTGAATTTTATCTCATGGATAATATAAAAATAACATTATTTAAAATAAGATTAGTATTAACTACAACTTAAATAACTTGACCAGAAAATAAAATTTTGATTAACACAAGCATTTTTTTAAGCAGTTTAAAAAATAAATAAGGAGATTCCAAAGGTGGGAAGAGTGTCATAGCTCACAAAAAATTCTAAAGAATTTTTCTTACTTGAGTTAATAATATATAAAGAGATTTGCGGAATATTCTAAAAATGAAAACATAAAACACTGAAGAGAGATAACGATTTGTAAAAGTCGAAGGTATTATATAAAGCATTGTAGAGTATAATTTAGATTTTCTTATAAGAATCACCTACTGGATATTTTAATACTCTCTTAAATAGTTAACATTGAATATAATTTCAATCTTTCATACTATATTAAGGTGTTAATATAAATGGTTAAGAAAGTGCCATTTCGAGTATGTCAACATCTAAATTAGTTAGATTTAAAACTAAGTCAATATCCATTTACGGATACATAAAAATATCCATTTATGAAAATTTGATTTTCATAAAAATATCTCCCTTCATTGCTTTCAATTCAATATAATATCATTCAATTATATATGGACAATAATAATCGCATAATCACAATTAATATTCTCAAATATTTAAAATGTGTCACTCTTAAACTGAATATATAAAAAGCATTTTCACAACTCCAACTTTTAATTATACATAGGCAATTAGTATAATCTCACAAGAATATGCTGCGAATAAACTTTAGCAATATTCTTAGATGTGTCAGAATGTATCACTATATAAACACCTTTGGGTTGAATATATAGAATACAATAAACATCTTTAAACTTCAATATAATCTTAATTAATTATATATGGGCAATAATTATATTCTCACAACAATGGGTTGCAAATAAACTTTAACAATATTGTTTCAGAATGTATCATCATATAAACACCTTTGGGCTAAATATATAAGACACATTCCAACACCAATAAACAAGTCAACTAGCAAGAATGATTTATCAAGAAATTATCTCCTTTGGGTAGATAAATTCTTTCGAAATCAATAAAATTTCCCTTACTAGCGGCTCACACTACCTCTAAAATTAATACACTCAATCAACCCCCTTTGGGTAGGTAATTGAGTGATATAATATTAGAAGAGCTTTCCAGAATCCTTATTGAAAAATCACTTTAAATCTCAATGAGTTAACCACTTCGGTAGAATCACCTACATTAACAAAAAAAAAAAAAAAATTCTCCAACTGGGATTACAAAAAATAATTATTTATCCACCTTTAAAACTTTATTTAACAAATATAAGATTATATATGATTGTCCAGTTTTGTTGTTGCTGTTGGAACAATCTTCTGTGTAAATAAAATAACTTGAAATAAATTCAAACAAAATAAATAAATAATATACCGGATTTATTTATCGAACCGAATTAAAATTAAGACCAAGTCGAGTGTGTGACACTCTGTTCTTAAGACAGATTCGCCCTGCTACGGTACTTACGGTTGAGTGGCGTCTATCTCCAAGGATACAATGATTTTCACAAATTGTAGTAGTACTCCAAACAATTTGTTCGGCAAACCAAACCTGTGTTCTAATACTCTCTTTATTTAATTCTAAAACTAGAATGTAGAATAATGCAAACAAAAATAGTTTGGACAGCAAGACATTAATTTCAGAATTGTTGGAACAATCTTCTGTGTAAATAAAATAACTTGAAATAAATTCAAACAAAATAAATAAATAACATACTAGATTTATTTATCGAACCGAATTAAAATTAAGACCAAGTCGAGTGTGTGACACTCTGTCCTTAAGACAGATTCGCCCCGCTACGGTACTTACGGTTGAGTGGCGTCTATCTCCCAGGATACAATGATCTTCACAAATTGTAGTAGTACTCCAAACAATTTGTTCGGCGAACCAAACCTGTGTTCTAACTCTCTGAATTTTATTCTAATACTAAAATGAAGAATAATGCACCAATGCACCAAAGATTACAAACTGGACAGCAAGAAATATTTCAGACTGATTTTTCCGGGGTGTCAAACACATTGCTAGTAAGTTGGTATTTACAGGCAATAAGATCACCCGAATAGATGCAATACCGAAGTCAAACAGGTGCACAACTATTCACTATTTGAATTTATGAATTAACCGTTGGTCAAAACAAAATTTCAGACAAATGAAAAGTAGTCGTTGCACAGGATAACCTTCCAAACAATTTGAAGAGGAACAGCAGGTGGACTAATATTCAAAATAGTTGGAATATATATATTATTAAACTATTTAGAATAGTTTAATCAAATAAAGCCAAAAGTTGAATAGATTTATTAAAACTTTGAATAGGAT
This sequence comes from Camellia japonica, assembly GCA_030407325.1. Classification (NCBI taxonomy): domain Eukaryota; kingdom Viridiplantae; phylum Streptophyta; class Magnoliopsida; order Ericales; family Theaceae; genus Camellia; species Camellia japonica. Next base: position 14,349 of record JAPPVO010002985.1, read on the forward strand.
ATAAATATAAATCTATTTGACAAACTTTAGGAAACCACTATTTGAATTTAAAATTAAATTAAATTCCCAAAATTACAAACTTTAAGAAACCACTTAGGAACCCAAAATTTGAATTTAGAATTAAATTAAATTCCCACAATAATTTTTATTGAAAAAATTTAAAAAAATTTATCTAAAAAATTAATGTTAGACCCGAAAATGACGTCATCTTCCCATTCACTCATAAATGGTTTTGACGTTCTGTCTTCACCGTGTGACTTGCCATGCGGCAAGGAACACTTCACCTCTTCGGACCCACCCTAAAAGACGTTTGGGGTCCACTCAAATTGGGCTAAAAAATATGCCTATATAAAACCATTTTTCCAACAATCCCCCACATGAATGGAATTTGACGGAGAGAAAATGCAACAACATGATCTAATTACAGAGAGTACAGAAATTGGAAATATTCTGCAAAGGATAGGTAGCTTTTGGCTTTGAACCTTCCCTTGTGAGACACTATCGGATTTACTAGCTAAACAGTGAACATGATGTCTTGAACTGTTCAGCCGTTTGTGTAAACCAAGACAATAGAACCCACACAGTATATCTCCAGACACAGTTTAGTTCTCACTATTGTGTTCATTTTGGCCCTGAACAGCCTGGTCTTTCATGAGTGCTCTAAAGACTTGTAGCCCTTCACAAATCTTATAGAATCGGCCCAGTTCACACTCACATAGGTGATTCTTATGAAGAGTATCCTGCCATACTCCACTAGGTTTAGCTACATATAAGAATCATTAAAATTTTACTTAACCTCAAACGCTGCAGACATCACTATTTCATCAAAGGAATGGGTAGGAGTTAGACTCCCCAGTGATCATTCTGAGTCATTCACAACTCAGTTGTCCCTTTGAACCTAGATCTTGGGATCTCCAGTCAACTAGGTTGGGTTGCCGTTGTGGTAACTCTTATTTAATAGGCTTAAGTCCCATTCCCCTCGATGAATTCTCAACTAACTCTTTGGTTAGTGGATCCGCTATGTTGTCTTTAGACTTAACATATTCTATGGAAATAATTCCATTAGAGAGTAGTTGTCTCACGGTGTTATGTTGACGACGAATGTGTCGTGACTTACCGTTATACATATGACTCTGTGCTCTACCTATAGCTGATTGACTATCGCAATGTATGCATATAGCAGGCACCGGTTTTGGCCATATTGGAATAATTTCAAGGAAGTGATGAAGCCATTCTGCCTCTTCCCCTGCTTTGTCTAAAGCTATGAATTCAGATTCCATAGTAGACCTAGCAATGCAAGTCTGTTTGGAAGATTTCCAAGATACAGCCGCCCCACCAAGAGTAAAGACATACCCACTGGTGGACTTTGAGTCTCTTGTATCCGATATCCAATTTGCATCATAGTATCTTTCAAGTTCTGCTGGATATCTAGCATAATTCAGCCCAATGTTACGAGTAAATCGGAGATATCTTAAAACCATTATAATTGCTTTCCAGTGTTCTACTCCTGGGTTACTCGTATATCTACTTAATTTACTTACTGCATAAGCTATATCTGGGCGAGTGCAGTTCATCAAGTACATTAAGCTTCCAATAATTTGGGCATACTCTAATTGAGAAATACTTTCCTGTACATTCTTAGAAAGATACAAATTAACATCTACAGGTGTTCTAGCAAGATGATCATCATCTTTGCTGAATTTGTCAAGTATTTTCTCAATGTAATGAGATTGTGACAAAGCATATCCCTCTGATGTTTTGGTAATTTTCATACCAAGAATTACATCAGCAATGCCCATGTCTTTCATGTCAAAATGTTTATTCAACATTTTCTTGGTAGTTTTAATCATGTCATTATTACTACCTATGATGAGCATATCATCTACATAAAGACATACAATGACATAACCTTTGTCTGTGTTTTTAATGTAAACACATTTGTCACACTCATTAATTTTAAATCCATTTGACATCATTGCCTTGTCAAATTTCTCATGCCATTGCTTTGGCGCTTGTTTTAAACCATATAATGATTTAACCAATTTACACACTTTCTTTTCTTTTCCTGGAACAAAAAAACCCTTCTGGTTGTTCCATGTAAATTTCTTCATTTAACTCACCATTTAAGAAAGCGGTTTTCAAATCCATTTGATGAATTTCTAGATTGTATAGAGATGCAATGGCAATTAGCATTCTAATGGATGTTATTCTGGTAACCGGTGAGTATGTGTCAAAATAGTCTAGACCTTCTTTTTGTCTAAATCCTTTGACCACAAGTCTTGCCTTGTATTTGTCAATTGATCCATCCGCTTTCATTTTCCTTTTGAAAATCCATTTGTACCCAAGAGGTTTACAACCTGGTGGCAAGTCCACTAATTCCTAAGTGTGATTTTGCAAGATGGATTCAACTTCACTGTTGACAGCTTCTTTCCATAAAGGAGCTTCAGGATTGGACATAGCCTCTTTAAAGGCTCATTTTCTAACAAATATGTTAGAAAATCTGGACCAAAAGATTTTGAGGTTCTAGCACGTTTACTACGCCTAAGTTCCTCTTCCTCATTTTGATCTAACTCTTGCTCTTGATCATGTTCTTGATCATTACTAGTAATAGCATCAAATGATCTCTTATTATTACTAGTTTCTTGTCCAGTCTTATTAGGAAATACATGTTCAAAGAAAGATGCATTCCGAGATTCAATAATAGTATTTACATGCATTTCGGAATGTTCTGATTTATGAATCAAAAACCGATATGCACTACTATTCTTGGCATAACCAATGAAAATGCAATCAATGGTCTTAGGACCTATCTTAGTCTTTTTAGGATTAGGAATAGCCACTTTAGCCAAACACCCCCACACTTTTAAGTATTTGTAGGATGGTACTCTACCATGCCACATTTCATAAGGTGTTTGATTCACTTTCTTTCGGGGTACTTTATTTAAAATATAATTAGCAGAAAGTATTGCTTCCCCCCACAAGTTCTGAGGTAATCCAGAACTGACTAACATGGCATTCATCATTTCTTTTAAAGTCCTATTTTTCCTTTCAGCAATTCCATTCTGCTGAGGTAAGTAAGGAGCGGTGGTTTGATGAATTATTCCATGTTCTTTACAAAATTCACCAAAAGGTGATTCATATTCACCACCTCTATCACTTCTAAGTTTCTTGATTTTCTTACCAAGTTGATTTTCAACTTCATTCTTATATTGAATGAAAGTTTCCAATGCTTCATCCTTGTTCGAATTAAATAAACATAACTATATCTAGTATAGTCATCTATAAAAGTGATAACATACTTTTTCCCACCTCTAGTTTGAATTGATTTAAAATCACAAATGTCACTATGAATTAATTCAAGTGGTTCCATACTTCTTCCAATTGAATGAAAAGGAGTTTTAGATAATTTTGCCTCAACGCAAATTTCACATTTATGATTTGAATCAATGTCAAATTTAGGTAAACATTCCATATTAATTAATCTACGCAAAGATCCATAATTAACATGTCCTAGTCTACTATGCCATAAATTTGAAGACTCAAGCAAGTAAGAAGAAGATATAGTATTATGAATAATTGAGGGTACAACGGTCATTACATTTAACTTGAAAAGGCCATCAGACATGTAACATTTTCCTACATACATCCCATTATTAGTAAGTACAAATTTATCACTCTCAAATACTAGCCTAAACCCATTCTTACTCAACAAAGATCAGAAAACAAGATTCTTGCGAATGTCCGGTACATGCAGCACATTGTTGAGAGTGAGTTCCTTTTCAGATGTCATTTTGAGTATAATCTTTCCTTGTTCTTCAACTTTGGAAGTTGAGGAGTTGCCCATAAAGAGTTGTTCACCATTGTCCACTGTAGAATAAGATGTGAACATCTTTTTATCGGCACAAATATGGCGAGTAGCACCAGTGTCCACCCACCATTCTTTAGGATTTTCGACAAGATTTGCCTCGGAAACAACTGCAGAAAGATTTACGACATCTACACCATTGGAAATTTTATCCATTTCGGTCATTTTAGCTTTAGCAACCTTCTTACTTGATCTTCCTTTGCCTTTGCAAAGATCAGTTCTTAAGAACTTCTCTGGTTTTTCACCATGATTCACTGGCACAGTCCCAACATAAGGAGAGGTTGGTGTAATGGCAATCACCATACCAGTACAGGTTTGAACATTAGTTTGACCAGTTTTAGTAGCCATAAATTCTAAATTATAAACCACAATTATAATTAGAATTTAATAATACACAGAAAATTAAAACCAAAAAATACAGAATTTAAAATTCTGTAAAAAAATAAAAGAAACAAAAATTGTAACTTTTATTTCCAATTAATTTGAAAATAAAATAAAATTTTATTTAAACAAATTAAAACCACACAGGAAATTAAATTCTGTAAAATAAAAGAAATAAGAATATAACTTTTATTTTTCAATTAATTTGGAAATAAAATAAAATTTTATATTAGACCAAATTAATTCCACACAAGAAATTAAATTCTGTAAAATAAAAGATTGTTGAAACAATCTTCTGTGTAAATAACTTTTATTTCTTTTACACTTCAACTCCTCAACTTCCAAAGTTGAAGGACAAGGAAAGATTGTACTCAAGATGACATCTGGAAAGGAACTCACTCTCAACAATGTGCTGCATGTACTGGACATTTGCAAGAATTTAATTTCTGGATCTTTGTTAAGTAAGAATGGGTTTAGGCTAGTTTTTGAAAGTGACAAGTTTGTACTTACCAAAAACGGGATGTATGTAGGAAAATGTTACATGTCTGATGGCCTTTTAAAGTTAAATGTAATGACCGTTGTACCTTCAGTTATTAATAATACTACATCTTCTTCTTACTTGCTTGAGTTTTCAAATTTATGGCATGGTAGACTAGGACATGTTAATTATGGATTTTTGCGTAGATTAATTAATATGGAATGTTTACCTAAATTTGACATTGATCCAAATTATAAATGTGAAATTTGTGTTGAGGCAAAATTATCTAAAACTCCTTTTCATTCAATTGAAAGAAGTACGGAACCATTTGAATTAATTCATAGTGACATTTGTGATTTTAAATTAATTCAAACCAGAGGTGGGAAAAAATATTTTATCACTTTTATAGATGACTATACTAGATATAGTTATGTTTATTTAATTCAAACCAAGGATGAAACTTTAGAAACTTTCATTCAATATAAGAATGAAGTTGAAAATCAACTTGGTAAGAAAATCAAGAAACTTAGAAGTGATAGAGGTGGTGAATATGAATCACCTTTTGGTGAATTTTGTAAAGAACATGGAATAATTCATCAAACCACCGCTCCTTACTCACCTCAGCAAAATGGAATTGCTGAAAGGAAAAATAGGACTTTAAAAGAAATGATGAATGCCATGTTAATTAGTTCTGGATTACCTCAGAACTTGTGGGGGGAAGCAATACTTTCTGCTAATTATATTTTAAATAAAGTACCCCGAAAGAAAATAAATCAAACACCTTATGAAATGTGGCATGGTAGAGTACCATCCTACAAATACTTAAAAGTGTGGAGGTGTTTGGCTAAAGTGGTTATTCCTAATCCTAAAAAGACTAAGATAGGTCCTAAGACCATTGATTGCATTTTCATTGGTTATGCCAAGAATAGTAGTGCATATCGGTTTTTGATTCATAAATCAGAACATTCCGAAATGCATGTAAATACTATTATTGAGTCTCGGAATGCATCATTCTTTGAACATGTATTTCCAAATAAGACTGGACAGGAAACTAGTAACAATAAAAGATCTCATGATGTTATTACTAGTCAGGATCAAGAACATGATCAAGAGTAAGAGTTAGACCAAAATGAGGAAGAGGAACCTAGGCGTAGTAAACGTGCTAGAACCTCAAAATCATTTGGTCCAGATTTTCTAACATATTTGTTAGAAAATGTGCCTTTAACTTTTAAAGAGGCTATGTCCAGTCCTGAAGCTCCTTTATGGAAAGAAGCTGTCAACAGTGAAGTTGAATCCATCTTGCAAAATCACACTTGGGAATTAGTGGACTTGCCACCAGGTTGTAAACCTCTTGGGTACAAGTGGATTTTCAAAAGAAAATTGAAAGCGGATGGATCAATAGACAAATACAAGGCAAGACTTGTAGTCAAAGGTTTTAGACAAAAAGAAGGTCTAGATTACTTTGACACATATTCACCGGTTACTAGAATAACATCCATTAGAATGCTAATTGCCATTGCATCTCTATACAATCTAGAAATTCATCAAATGGATGTTAAAACCGCTTTCTTAAATGGTGAGTTAAATGAAGAAATTTACATGGAACAACCAGAAGGGTTTTTTGTTCCAGGAAAAGAAAAGAAAGTGTATAAATTGGTTAAATCATTATATGGTTTAAAACAGGCGCCAAAGCAATGGCATGAGAAATTTGACAAGGCAATAATGTCAAATGGATTTAAAATTAATGAGTGTGACAAATGTGTTTATATTAAAAACACAGATAAATGTTATGTCATTGTATGTCTTTATATAGATGATATGCTCATCATTGGTAGTAATAATGACATGATTAAAACTACCAAGAAAATGTTGAATAAACATTTTGACATGAAGGACATGGGCATTGCTGATGTAATTCTTAGTATGAAAATTACCAAAACATCAGAAGGATATGCTTTGTCACAATCTCATTACATTGAGAAAATACTTGACAAATTCAGCAAAGATGATGATCATCTTGCTAGAACACCTGTAGATGTTAATTTGTATCTTTCTAAGAATGTACAGGAAAGTATTTCTCAATTAGAATATGCCCAAATTATTAGAAGCTTAATGTACTTGATGAACTGCACTCGCCCAGATATAGCTTATGCAGTAAGTAAATTAAGTAGATATACGAGTAATCCGGGAGTAGAACACTGGAAAGCAATGATAAGGGTTCTAAGATATCTCCGATTTACTCGTAACATTGGGCTGAATTATACTAGACATCCAGCAGTACTTGAAGGATACTGTGATGCAAATTGGATATCGGATACTAGAGACTCGAAGTCCACCAGTGGGTATATCTTTACTCTTGGTAGGGCGGCGGTATCTTGGAAATCTTCCAAGCATACTCGTATTGCTAGGTCTACTATGGAATCTGAATTCATAGCTTTAGACAAAGCTGGGGAAGAGGCAGAATGGCTTCGCCACTTCCTTGAAGATATTCCAATATGGCCAAAACCGGTGCCTGCTATATGCATACATTGTGATAGTCAATCAGCTATAGGTAGAGCACAGAGTCATATGTATAACGGTAAGTCACGACACATTCGTTGTCGACATAACACCGTGAGACAACTACTCTCTAATGGAATTATCTCCATAGAATATGTTAAGTCTAAAGACAACATAGCGGATCCACTAACCAAAGGGTTAGCAAGAGAGTTAGTTGAGAATTCATCGAGGGGAATGGGACTTAAGCCTATTAAATAAGAGTTACCACAACGGCAACCCAACCTAGTTGACTGGAGATCCCAAGATCTAGGTTCAAAGGGACAACCGAGTTGTGATTAACTCAGAAGGATCATTGTGGAGTCCAACTCCTACCCATTTCTATGATGAAATAAGTGATGTCTGCAGCGATTTAGGTTAAGTAATACTTTTAATGATTCTTATATCTAGGTAAACCTAGTGGAGTATGGCAGTATACTTTTCATAAGAATCAACTATGTGAGTTTGAACTGGGCCGGTTCTATAAGATTTGTGAAGGGCTACAAGTCTTTAGAGCATTCATGAAAGACCAGGTTGTTCAGGGCCAAAATGAACACAATAGTGAGAACTAAACTGTGTCTGGGGATATACTGTGTGAGTTCTATTGTCTTGGTTTACACAAACGGCTGAACAGTTCAAGACATCATGTTCACTGGTTAGCTAGTAAATCCGATAGTGTCTTACAAGGGAAGGTTCAAAGCCAAAAGCTACCTATCCTTTGCAGAATATTTCCAATTTCTGTACTCTCTGTATTTAGATCATGTTGTTGCATTTTCTCTCCGTCAAATTCCATTCATGTGGGTGGGGGATTGTTGGAAAAATGGTTTAATATAGGCATATTTTTTAGCCCAATTTGGGTGGACCCCAAACGTCTTTTGGGGTGGGTCCGAAGAGGTGAAGTGTTCCTTGCCGCGTGGCAAGTCACACGGTGAAGACGGAACGTCAAAACCATTTATGAGTGAATGGGAAGATGACGTCGTTTTCGAGTCTAACATTAATTTTTTTTAGATAAAATTCTTTTGAATTTTTTCAATAAAAATTATTGTGGGAATTTAATTTAATTCTAAATTCAAATTTTGGGTTCCTAAGTGGTTTCTTAAAGTTTGTGATTTTGGGAATTTAATTTAATTCTAAATTCAAATAGTGGTTTCCTAAAGTTTGTCAAATAGATTTATATATATATATATCCTATTCAAGGTTTTAATAAATCTATTCAACTTTTGGCTTCATTTGATTAAACTATTCTAAATAGTTTAATAATATATATATTCCAACTATTTTGAATATTAGTCCACCTACTGTTCTTGTTCAAATTGTTTGGAAGGTTATCCTGTGCAACGGCTACTTTTCATTTGTTTGAAATTTTGTTTTGACCAACGGTTAATTCATAAATTCAAATAGTGAATAGTTGTGCACCTGTTTGACTTCGGTATTGCATCTGTTCGGGTGATCTTATTGCCTATAAATACCAACTTACTAGCAATGTGTTTGACACGCCGGAAAAATCAGTCTGAAATATTTCTTGCTGTCCAGTTTGTAATCTTTGGTGCATTGGTGCATTATTCTTCATTTTAGTATTAGAATAAAATTCAGAGAGTTAGAACACAGGTTTGGTTCGCCGAACAATTGTTTGGAGTACTACTACAATTTGTGAAGATCATTGTATCCTGGGAGATAGACGCCACTCAACCGTAAGTACCGTAGCGGGGCGAATCTGTCTTAAGGACAGAGTGTCACACACTCGACTTGGTCTTAATTTTAATTCGGTTCGATAAATAAATCTGGTATGTTATTTATTTATTTTGTTTGAATTTATTTCAAGTTATTTTATTTACACAGAAGATTGTTCCAACAATAAAAATTATTGTGGGAATTTAATTTAATTCTAAATTCAAATTTTGGGTTCCTAAGTGGTTTCTTAAAGTTTGTAATTTTGGGAATTTAATTTAATTCTAAATTCAAATAGTGGTTTCCTAAAGTTTGTCAAATAGATTTATATTTATATCCTATTCAAGATTTTAATAAATCTATTCAACTTTTGGCTTTATTTGATTAAACTATTCTAAATAGTTTAATAATATATATATTCCAACTATTTTGAATATTAGTCCACCTACTGTTCTTCTTCAAATTGTTTGGAAGGTTATCCTGTGCAACGGCTACTTTTCATTTGTTTGAAATTTTGTTTTGACCAACGGTTAATTCATAAATTCAAATAGTGAATAGTTGTGCACCTGTTTGATTTCGGTATTGCATCTGTTCGGGTGATCTTATTGCTTATAAATACCAACTTACTAGCAATGTGTTTGACACGCCAGAAAAATCAGTCTGAAATATTTCTTGCTGTCCAGTTTGTAATCTTTGGTGCATTGGTGCATTATTCTTCATTTTAGTATTAGAATAAAATTCAGAGAGTTAGAACACAGGTTTGGTTCGCCGAACAAATTGTTTGGAGTACTACTACAATTTGTGAAGATCATTGTATCCTGGGAGATAGACGCCACTCAACCGTAAGTACCGTAGCGGGGCGAATCTGTCTTAAGGACAGAGTGTCACACACTCGACTTGGTCTTAATTTTAATTCGGTTCGATAAATAAATCTGGTATGTTATTTATTTATTTTGTTTGAATTTATTTCAAGTTATTTTATTTACACAGAAGATTTTCCAACAATCTTAAGACAGACTCGAATTATTCTGTTTACAGAATTTTTCGTTTGTTTCCTTTTACTTCTTTTTAGAAAATTAATTTTCTGTGGATTTACAAAATAATATTCTGGTTGGAAAAATAAATAGTGATTATATGCTATTTGACAGATAGTAGTAATATACTGTCTATTTTCTTTGACAACTAGTAGTACGATACTGGTGTCATTAACAATTTAGAATATATTTTTGTGGAATTTTGTCAGAAAATTAATTTTGGTTTTTAGAAATTATTTTCTGTGTTTTCATTAATTAAAATTCTGTTTCAGTATTTTAATTATTGGAGTGTTACAAGAGATTTAAATTTCTGTGTGGAATTAATTTGGTTAAATAAAAATTTATTTTATTTCCAAATTAATTGGAAATAAAAGTTATATTATTATTTCTTTTATTTTACAGAATTTAATTTCTTGTGTGGAATTAATTTGGTTAAATAAAATTTTATTTTATTTCCAAATTAATTAGAAAAAATAAAAGTTAGATTTTTATTTCTTTTATTTTACAGAATTTAATTTCTTGTGTGGAATTAATTTGGTCTAATATAAAATTTTATTTTATTTCCAAATTAATTGAAAAATAAAAGTTATATTCTTATTTCTTTTATTTTACAGAATTTAATTTCCTGTGTGGTTTTAATTTGTTTAAATAAAATTTTATTTTATTTTGAAATTAATTGGAAATAAAAGTTACAATTTTTGTTTCTTTTGTTTTTTACAGAATTTAAAATTCTGTGTTTTTTGGTTTTAATTTTCTGTGTAGTATTAAATTCTAATTATAATTGTTGTTTATAATTTAGAATTTATGGCTACTAAAACTGGTCAAACTAATGTTCAAACCAGTACTGGTATGGTGATTGCCATTACGCCAACCTCTCCTTATGTTGGGACTGTGCCAGTGAATCATGGTGAAAAACCAGAGAAATTCTTAAGAACTGATCTTTGCAAAGGCAAAGGAAGATCAAGTAAGAAGGTTGCTAAAGCCAAAATGACCGAAATGGATAAAATTTCCAAAGGTGTAGATGTCATAAATCTTTCTGCAATTGTTTCTGAGGCAAATCTTGCCAGAAATCCTAAAGAATGGTGGGTGGACACTGGTGTTTTTAAGTACTTTTTAAGTTTGGTTAAGGTCATTTTGCTGTTTGGGGTGTGTAGCCCCCTTGCATGCTTTGTTTGGCTTTGTTTTAAGCCATATTTGGAGGCCTCCGAGCTAGCCTTGGTTTGGCCTTCCTACCACTGAAATCCAGTGGGATTTTAGTGGTAGAGGTGTGGTTTTGAGGTCCTAAATCAGAGGGGGTAGTCCCCTCTCTTTGTGTTCCTCTTTGCTTGCATTTTTGGCTTTCCAAAGGACCATCCCTCTATGCATTTTTGGGGTTGGTCCAGGCCTCTTTTTTGTGACTTCTAGGACCTGTCTTTGTTGAGTCCATTTCAGTTCATTTTTGGTGATGTTTTACCATGCCATGAATCTGTTTTGGGTTGGTTTTGTTACTCCATGCTTGCATGATGCACTTGTAATGTAAATCCCCTAAACTAGCTTCATATGCTCTATGCCATGTCATGTCATTTTAGCTTGTTTGGTTTACATTTCAGCATGTTTTTGGTCATCATTTGGCATGTCATGACCTTATCCATAGTAAATCTTGTTTACTAGCCATTTGTGCATGATGTTTTGACTCATTATACTAGCATATTTTGGCTTGGCTTAAACATGATTTTATGCTTATTTTGGGCTGTCTTTGGACTATTTTAGGCTGCCATGGCCATATCACTCATGCTTTGTATAGCTATAGTGTAAATGCTTAGGCTAGTCTTGGGTTTTGAGGCCCCTACCATGCCATACATGTGATGTTTGCATGCCTTGCCCTCATTCCACATGCTATTTCAGTCCATGAAATGTTGTCATACACTTGCATTTGACATGCCTTGAACGCTTTGTATAGCTTGTGCTTTATGCCTCAAGAGTGGACTTTTGTGCATGCCACTTAGCCTAAGCCTTTGGCTCATCATTTCAGTGCATTTTGGGTCCTAATATACCATGATGTAACTCTGTTTTTGGTTGTCCAAGCCATGCCATGATTGGTTCTCATAGGTGTAGTGCATTGCCTCTTTAAAGCCTTGCATGCTCCATGTTTTTAGCCTTGTGTTCTAGCCTTTATTGGCTAGCTTTGAGCTTGATTTTGGTCTTGTTTGGGCCTACCCTAGACTGTTTTAGGTCCCCTTGGCCCTTTGGGGCTTGTCTTGTATGGCCATGGCTTAAGTCCTTTGCTTACTTCGAGCTTTGAGCATCCTAACATGCTTTGCTTGCATTATTGAGTTGATTTGGCATCACTTTACATGGTATTTCAGAGGTTACCTCATTGTCATATATCCATGTTTGTTGCTCCTTAAGTGTGCTTAAGAGTTGTCCTCTTCATGCCTTAATACTTGAGCCATTTTGCATGCATGTTTGCCTTGCCTTTTCATACTTTTCATGCCATCAATCCATCACTTTGGCTACTGATTTGGACCTAGTTGAGAGCCGTCCATCTTTGGTGTAAGCCCATCTTACCATGTTGTCGCATGATTGTTTCATTTGGTATGTTGTTGCATACTTGTTTCACTCCACATACCTTGCATGTTCATACGTTCATGTTGTATTTTGCCATGATTGTCTAAGGTTGTCACCTCACATCATGCTTATACGCTTGTTGCATGCTTGGGTTAGTTGCATGTTTGCACACTTAGGTCATATTGCATGTTTGCCATGCTTATATGTTGCATTGCTTGGATTAAGTATTAATCCAAGCATGAGGAACGAGGGGCGTTTCATACTTCAAGTGATGGAACGCGTCTCAATTCTCAGTCGCCGAAGCTCTTGATGATTCATGATAGAGTTCTAGGCTTTACTTGCTTTATTTGTGCATTCATTTTCATATTGATTTGCACAAGTTGGATCTTTGGCCATCATGCATCGGGATGCGTGATTGATGGTCGTGGATCCGACTTGGCCTCTCCCTTGATGTTTTGAGGTGATTTGGAGTGCCATGGTGCGTACATGTCCTTGGGAAACCCTCCATTTTCTCTATTTTGTGCTTCGTTGCAGTTTGGTGTCACAGCACACCAGTGGCCGGCAGTGTGCCACCCTTGGCCGGCAGCTTCTCATCATCGGCCGGCAGTGCTCTGTTTTTGGCCGGCAGTACTCCCTCCATGGCCGGCAGGCCACTGGTGACTTCCCCTGCAGTGTTTTGGTAAGTTTCAGCAACAAGCACTGAAAGACACCCTGCAAACAGAGCCTTTAAAGAGCAACCGGAAGGCGTTTCGAGGCGAAGAACCGAAGCGAGCATGCATGCCTCCCTTCTTCGAACAGAGCTGGAATAGCACCGTTTACTGCTTTCCCTACTTGCTTGTTGTCATTCATTAATCAATTAATTAATTTGTTAATTAATTAAGTTGTGTAATAATTAGTTGTAGCTAGTTATTCATTTGGTTCTATATATTAATTAGCCTGAGAGTTAGTTAATTAGGTGGCCTGTATTATTCTTTGGACCCTCCAAGCGAGGGCACAATTGTAATAAGTGTGCGTGTGTGTGTGCATGTCTTCCAACCCCCACTTCTTTCTCCCTTTTACTTACCTGCTTTGATGGTTAGTATTAGGACATGTTTACTTTAGCATACCTTATGCTATGCATGCGTGCATCATTCATCAGTATTGCATGCACCGGGCTCGGCGCATCATGCTAACTGCATAAGTATTTCAAATCTAACTTGAATACATGCTACTTGTGCATTTTCACATGTCATTCATAGATTAGCCGAGCCTATTCTAGTGACATTCGTATGCGTTGCATTAGCCACTTGACATGGACTTGGATCATGCATGATTGCTAACAGGTTTATTGTTTTGGCTTGGAGTACACTGTAAGTATTTTATGTTTTAGCATCTCGCATGAGTGTGAATGTTAAACATGACAGTATGCTTACCATGCGGCTAAATGCTTATTTGATTACCTGCCTAATGCCTGTGGGTGAAGGTTGGATTGTTTGAATTGGGATAATTCATTGAAATCCGTATTTTAGCCTACTTGCGAGTAGCAAATTTCAAAACATTTCCAAACAAACGGATATGCAATGCTTTGTTCCAAATTAGGCGATCTAGTCTATACTTATTTTTGCTGTGCGCATCAAGTAGTAAATCTAGGCTAATAACCGGAATAAGAGCACATAATGTTTTCAAAACTAGATATCATGGTTAGTAGAGGTCGATCTTTGATGGGAGCGAGGGGGTGCTCACGAAGTGACCTTCCCCAATCGTACCCAAGTTCCCGAGCCGAGGCAACTTTGGTGATGACGGACACGTGGCCTTTGGCACCGAGTCAGGGTTTCCTAAATTCCCCCATTAAAAAATATTTAGGTGGCGACTCTGTATCTGCAAAGCAGTCCATGTTTGGCACTTCTTTCAAAATCTGTTTTCTCAAAACGATTTGCTGGATTTGGACTCTTTGGTTCAGATTAAGAACCGTGACAATTTGAGTCCTGAACCGTAGTGAGCCCCAAATGAACAAAACGGGATTTCCCTCCCGGGACGTTCGGCGCGTCTACAAATGCCCATGTCCTTCATGTCAAAGTATTTATTCAACATTTTTTGGTAGTTTTAATCATGTCATTATTACTACCTATGATGAGCATATCATCTACATAAAGACATACAATGACATAACCTTTGTCTGTGTTTTTAATATAAACACATTTGTCACACTCATTAATTTTAAATCCATTTGACATCATTGCCTTGTCAAATTTCTCATGCCATTGCTTTGGCGCTTGTTTTAAACCATATAATGATTTAACCAATTTACACACTTTCTTTTCTTTTCCTGGAACAGAAAAACCTTCTGTTGTTCCATGTAAATTTCTTCATTTAACTCACCATTTAAGAAAGCGGTTTTCACATCCATTTGATGAATTTCTAGATTGTATAGAGATGCAATGGCAATTAACATTCTAATGGATGTTATTCTAGTAACCGGTGAGTATGTGTCAAAGTAATCAAGACCTTCTTTTTGTCTAAAACCTTTAACCACAAATCTTGCCTTGTATTTGTCAATTGATCCATCCGCTTTCAATTTTCTTTGAAAATCCACTTCTACCAAGAGGTTTACAACCTGGTGGCAAGTCCACTAATTCCCAAGTGTGATTTTGCAAGATGGATTCAACTTCACTGTTGACAGCTTCTTTCCATAAAGGAGCTTCAGGACTGGACACAGCCTCTTTAAAAGTTAAAGGCTGATTTTCTAACAAATATGTTAGAAAATCTGGACCAAACGATTTTGAGGTTCTAGCACGTTTACTACGCCTAGGTTCCTCTTCCTCATTTTGATCTAACTCTTGTTCTTGATCATGTTCATGATCATTACTAGTAATAGCATCAAAAGATCTTTTCTTATTACTAGTCTCTTGTCCAGTCTTATTTGGAAATACATGTTCAAAGAAAGATGCATTCCGAGATTCAATAATAGTATTTACATGCATTTCGGAATGTTCTGATTTATGAATCAAAAATCGATATGCACTACTATTCTTGGCATAACCAATGAAAATGCAATCAATGGTCTTAGGACCTATCTTAGTCTTTTTAGAACTAGGAATAGCCACTTTAGCCAAACACCCCCACACTTTTAAGTATTTGTAGGATGGTACTCTTCCATGCCACAATTCATAAGGTGTTTGATTTATTTTCTTTCGGGGTATTTTATTTAAAATATAATTAGCAGAAAGTATTGCTTCCCCCCACAAGTTCTGAGGTAATCCAGAACTGATTAACATGGCATTCATCATTTTTTTTAAGGTCCTATTTTTCCTTTTAGCTATTCCATTTTGCTGAGGTGAGTAAGGAGCAGTGGTTTGATGAATTATTCCATGTTCTTTACAAAATTCACCAAAAGGTGATTCATATTCACCACCTCTATCACTTCTAAGTTTCTTGATTTTCTTACCAAGTTGATTTTCAACTTCATTCTTATATTGAATGAAAGTTTCCAAAGCTTCATCCTCGGTTCAAATTAAATAAACATAACTATATCTAGTATAGTCATTTATAAAAGTGATTACATACTTTTTTCCACCTCTGGTTTGAATTGATTTAAAATCACAAATGTCACTATGAATTAATTCAAGTGGTTCCGTACTTCTTTCAATTGAATGAAAAGGAGTTTTAGATAATTTTGCCTCAACACAAATTTCACATTTATGATTTGGATCAATGTCAAATTTAGGTAAACATTCCATATTAATTAATCTACGCAAAGATCCATAATTAACATGTCCTAGTCTACCATGCCATAAATTTGAAGACTCAAGCAAGTAAGAAGAAGATGTAATATTATTAATAACTGAGGGTACAACGGTCGTTACATTTAACTTGAAAAGGCCATCAGACATGTAACATTTTCCTACATACATCACATTCTTAGTAAGTACAAATTTATCACTCTCAAATACTAGCCTAAACCCATTCTTACTCAACAAAGATCCAGAAACAAGATTCTTGCGAATGTTCGGTACATACAGCACATTGTTGAGAGTGAGTTCCTTTCCAGATGTCATTTTGAGTACAATCTTTCCTTGTTCTTCAACTTTGGAAGTTGAGGAGTTGCCCATAAAGAGTTGTTCACCATTGTCCACTGTAGAATAAGATGTGAACATCTTTTTGTCGGCATAAATATGGCGAGTAGCACCAGTGTCCACCCACCATTCTTTAGGATTTCCGACAAGATTTGCTTCGGAAACAACTACAGAAAGATTGATGTCATCTACACCATTGGAAATCTTGTCCACTTCGGTCATATGGGCTTGTGCAGGCTTCTTGCTTGTTCTTCTTTTCCTTTTACTTTTGCTACGGCAATCTTTGGCCCGATGTCCCTCTTTATCACAGATGTAACATTTACCATTAAACTTGTACTTTTTATTATCCCCCCCTTTAGAGTCTTGTGATGAACTTTCTCCAAAAGACTTTCGTTTCTTAGTTTTTGAAGCATGTTCCACCACATTTACCTTAGACTCCATAGGATGCTTACCAGCCCGCTTTTCAGAATTGCGGTTGTCCTCCTCAATCCTCAAACGCACAATTAATTCTTCCATAGAAATTTCTTTGCGCTTGTGTTTGAGGTAGTTCTTGAATTCCTTCCAGCCTTTTGGTAATTTTTCAATTAAGGCTGCAACTTGGAAGGATTCACTGAGAGACATGCCTTCTGCGTGAATATCATGCAGAATGAGTTGAAAATCTTGAGCTTGGCTGATCACAGTTTTTGAATCAACCATTACAAAATCTAGGAATCTGACAACCACAAATTTCTTTGAGCCGGCATCTTCCATTTTGTACTTTTTCTCCAACGATTCCCAAAGTTTCTTTGCTGTCTTGATTGGACTGTAAACGTTGTATAATATGTTGTCAAGTCCGTTCAAGATGTAATTCCGGCAAAGGAAATCGGCATGTTTCCAAGCATCAACCGCAGTAACCACTTGTTGGTCGGTTTCATCCCCTTTCAAGATAGGAGCATCTTCACGGAGGAAACGAGCCAGATTCAGAGTTGTAAGATAGAACAACATTTTCTGTTGCCATATTTTAAAGTCAGTTCCTGAGAACTTCTCTGGCTTTTCACCGTGATTTACCGGTACTGTTACAACAGGAGAGGGAGTTGGCATCATTGCAGCCACCACAGTAGTACTTGTTTGGGCATTAGTTTCAGTAACCATCAATTCTAATTTATAAAACAAAATTAGAATTAGAATTTACACTACACAGAAAATTAAACCAAATTCACAGAATTAAATTCTGTAAAAAATAAAGAAACAAGAATGTAACTTTTATTTCCAATTAATTTGAAAATAAAATAAAATTTTATTTAAACAAATTAATTCTACACAGAAAATTAAATTCTGTAAAATAAAAGAAATAAAAAATATAACTTTTATTTTTCAATTAATTTGGAAATAAAATAAAATTTTATTTAACCAAAATAATTTCACACAGAAAATAAAATTCTGTAAAATAAAAGAAATAAGAATATAACTTTTATTTTTCAATTAATTTGGAAATAAAATAAAATTTTATTTAACCAAATTAATTTTACACAGAAACTTAAATCTCTTGTAACACTCCAATAATTAAAATACTGAAACAGAATTTTAATTAATGAAAACTCAGAAAATAAATTCTAAAAACCAAAATTAATTTTCTGACAAAATTCCACAAAAATATATTCTGAATTGTTAATGACACTAGTATCGTACTACTAGTTGTCAAAGAAAAGAGACAGTATATTACTACTATATGTCAAATAACATATAATCACTATTTTTTTTCCAACCAGAATATTATTTTGTAAATCCACAGAAAATAATTTTCTTTAAAAGAAGAAAGAGAAAAGGAAACAAACGAAAAATTCTGTAAACAGAATAATTCGAATATGTTTTAAGATTGTTGGAACAATCTTCTGTGTAAATAAAATAACTTGAAATAAATTCAAACAAAATAAATAAATAACATACCGGATTTATTTATCGAACCGAATTAAAATTAAGACCGAGTCGAGTGTGTGACACTCTGTCCTTAAGACAGATTCGCCCCGCTACGGTACTTACGGTTGAGTGGTGTCTATCTCCCAGGATACAATGATCTTCACAAATTGTAGTAGTACTCCAAACAATTTGTTCGGCGAACCAAACCTGTGTTCTAATACTCTCTTTATTTAATTCTAAAACTAGAATGTAGAATAATGCAAACAAAAATAGTTTGGACAGCAAGACATTAATTTCAGACTATTTTCGGATAGGAAATTGGATCCCCCAAGACTGCTGGATTTATGGAGTATTTATAGGCAAAATCAATAGACCCGAATAGGTGCAATATGAAAATGAACAGGTGCATCACTGTTTTGAATAGATTTGATTCAAATAAACAGGTGCACTAATGTCAAACAATTTTGACCGTTTGCCATTTGAATACTTTATTCAAACTTTTGAAAACTGTTCCGTTTGTAACTGTTGGAACTAATATCTATTAATTAAACTATTTAAAATATATATATATATATATATATATATTAAACTATTTAAATAGTTTAATAAATAAAAGAAGATGTATAAACTTTAAGAAACCACTTAGGAATCCAAAATTTGAATATAGAATTAAATTAAATTCCCACAATTACAAACTTTAGGAAAAAACTTAGAACCCAAAATTTGAATTTAGAATTAAATTAAATTCTCACAATTACAAACTTTAGGAAACCACTTAGGAACCCAAAATTTGAATTTAGAATTAAATTAAATTCCCACAATAATTTTTATCGAAAAAATTCAAAAGAATTTTTATCTAAAAAATTAATGTTAAACCTGAAAACGACGTCAACTTCCCATTCACTCATAAATGGTTTTGACGTTCCGTCTTCACCGTGTGACTTGCCACGAGGCAAGAAACACGCCACCTCTTCGGACCCACCCCAAAAGACGTTTGGAGCCCACTCAACTTGGGCTTAAAAAATATGCCTATATTAAACTATTTTTTCCAACAGTTGCATACTAGCAAATCACGACTTTAATTAGGCATTAATTGCCGTATAATAATAAATGAGAGTTAACATAAAATTGAATTATTGCATTACATTATCATGTAAATTAAAATATGATTACCCACAATTAAACAACCGTTTAATTCTATCAAGCAATAAACATATGTCTAATTAAATAAATATTACTCCATTAATTTCTTTAGACTTATAAGCAATATATCACTGACAAAATATGCACTACCCATATTGATTTAAGAGTTCTCTAATTGGGACAATTTTAAAATAAATATCCTCCCATTGAAAAAATCACTATTTATTATTTTCATATATAATAGTCGTTTGCACTAGTATGTTTCAAATCAATATATTCACGGAATTCAGATTTATTATTATTTTTTTATTTTTTTGAAAAAAACGTTATGATTGCGAAGCAAACAATGAACAATATATAATGGGGAACATTGAAAAGGTTTGGTCGCCAAGCACATTGAAAAGGTTTGAACAGTATGTATGATCAACAGACACATTGTTTTAGTAAAAGAAAATATTAATTTATTTCTTATCATTATATAAAAGAATTTTACTGAAATAATCTGCCATGATTTTGATTCTAGTATAAACTTGCTTTGATACCACATGTAAGATTATAGGATCTATATACAAGAAATCAAAACACTATGAATATAAGTAACTACTAAAATATAAATACATACCGTTTGATTCTGTTATTGTCTTGAGTTTTGCTTCCTTAAAAGAATATGACATTCACAATTAGAAAACCTTAGCACCAGCTCTTCCCCTCCTTCTCCTAATCTTTTTGTTGTCTTTTCAATGGGGTTGACAACCCTTTTATCTATATATATATAGATATATGTAAACCCTAATAAGGATAGGAGAGGGGACTAGGCCTAAATAAAACAATTACTGGGTCCTCCCATTAAGGAACCCAAGTAACTTAAACAGGCCTTACACCTCCATATCACATATCCACATATAAAATAATATATACACTAAGATGAACCATGACCCAAAACTTTATGGATCACAATAATAATTTGGGGCTCATACCAGTCAATCTGTCTGAATCACTTTCAATCCGTTTTTCACAAACCAAACAAAATATAGTCAATGACAGCCTAATTAAGAATAAATTCTTACAGATTAAACCGCACCAAACTGAACCGTCTCAATCGGTTCAGTTCGGTGCGATTCAGTTTGGTGCAGTTTGATGGGAGAAGCGGTCTGTATCGGTGTTCAAAAAAATAAAATCGACATTATCGGTTTAGTGTAATTTTTTACCTAAATACCAACCGTACTGAACCGATTACATCCCTATATATGACATTACTTCTAGCTTTGTTTTAGAGTATCATGCAAAACTTATCTTAGAATTGTAGAATGATAAGAAAGTGTTCCAAAATATCTCTCTGTTTTGGTGGCAAATTTTAGTTAGCAGTAAGTTTTGGATTAATGCTTTATTCGACCTTGTTTTGGGGCAGCTAAAACAATTGTAATCGAGTTGCAAATCTATTTACGAAAACTTCTGTATAAATAGCGTCCAAGCAAAACAGAAAAAGGAACAAATTGTAATCAATACTCTTTAAGGAATTGTAATTCTAGAAAGTTTTTTCTCATTTTTATTTCGGTTTGTGAGAAACTGTGTGAGCTCTTTTTTCTTGGTTAAGGCTTGTAATGATCATAAATAAAGACATTTTGAACTTATAAAGGTACATGAATGCCATTAAACCTTGGCATTTTAATTTCTAACCTATAGAAAGAAGTCAAAAGTAGTGAAAGGGATCCTGCCATTGGTACTAAGAATGATTTTGATTGTTGTTGATTGGTGTCTTTGGTTGTTGTTGATTTTTTAAGCTATTGTTTGATATGGTCTAAACACTTACGCTTGTTGCTTTCATATAATTTGTTGTAGTGTAGTGGACCAATTAAGTGATTAAATCATGGTAAATTGATTCTCGAAATATTTTTATTTCCTTTCACTAAAATATATATGTGTATATCCAAAATATATAAAAGGAAACAAGTAGCATGTGACTTACTTATCTACTAGAGAAATGCATATCACTTTCAATTGTGATCATCAGCACTTTGCACTAATTTTTTTTTAATATTATTTATTTATTGTAAATACATATTTATTTAAATAGTTAAATCTTGATTTATAAGTTGGAGATATAGTTGTTCTAAAAAGTATCATTAGGCCAACAGAAACAGTTGCAATCGGAATACTTAAAAATACAGATCCATCTAAAGAAGTACACTACAACAAAATGCATATTTGGCGACTAAAATTGGCGACCAAAACAATTTTAGTCGCCAAAAACATCAGATTGGGCGACTAAAAACCTGATTTAGTCGGCATTGATTGAATCTTTTAGCTACTAAATTATTTTAGTCGCCATATATGTTTATTGGCGACCAAATTTAGTTTTAGTCGCTGTTTGTTACCATTGTAGGCTACTAAAATTTGATTTTGTCGCCGTATAATTTCATTTTGCGACTAAACATTTTTGTCGCCCAAAAATGTACATATTTTTGATGAATTTTTGACGACCAAACCTGGGTTAGTCGCTGTATATTCAATATTGCCGATGAAAATTTGAATTTAGTAGCCAAAGAAGCAGCTTTTGGCGACTAATTTTTAGTCGCTGTTAAGGATATTTGGCGACAAATAGTCATTTAGTTGCTAAAGCTTCGAAATTTTTTTAGAGGGAAACTAATTAATATTGGCGCCCAGTATATATATTACACACAGACACACTTTTTTCTTCTCTTTTGTCTCACACACCAACATCAACACAGAGTAGTCGATACCAAACCCGTCGCTCACCACTGCCGATCATCACCATCGCAGGCCACCGGAACTCGCCACCACGACCACTGCAAATCGGCCCCACCACTGATTATAGGTATGTGTCTGTCGTCTGCCTCCCTCTCTGCCGATCTGGGTCTGTCTGGTTGTATCTGTTTCTCGCTGTCTCTCTTATCTCCTTCTCTCACGATGCAAGCAGGGTTTTGACATGTTTTTTTTCTTTCATTTTCCATTTATTTCGTAAACAATTGTTTAGGCTTTTTCTGATTTCGTGAATGGGTTTGGTTGAAATTTCGGATTGTGAATTTGGATTCTCGATTTGCCACAAGTTGAACTATATCACCAAATGTGCCTCTGTTTCTTACCTATGCTAAACAACATAATAAGCAAACATTTTGGTGCACATTGTATTTTAATGCTCCAGTTCTGAACTCTTCAATCCTGTGTATTACAGAATTTCTAAATTAATTTTTTTTATTTGGAGCATTTTTTTTATTTTTTATTTATTTATTTATTTTAACTAGATTTTGGGGCTATCTTATATTGCTCAACAGTTTGGGCATCTAACATATCTCTATCTCTATTCTTGCCTTTGGTTAATACTGCAGCATGTTATTTTGGGAAGACATTTACATGAAAATGTTTTGTCGAGAAATGGTAAAACTTGGAGAATTCCTAGACACCATAAGTAATCAAAGATTGTTCCTAAGTCATCAAAGGTGAACAATATGCTCATGCAATTTTGACCTTTACCCCTAGAGGACTCCATTTGTGCATCTTGTTCAATGCCTCCCCAAACAAGCTATTAATCTTAGAACAGTGAGACAATACGTCACTGAAGTGGCTAAAACCATATACAAATTTGGGTCCATATATATAAAAAAATAAGAAAAAAATAAAAACAAGTAGGACTCTAATACAATTTATATGTCATCATCAAAAGCCACTCAACATTTGTCTCCATTAACCCCATGAAAGAAGACCAATGAATTTAAAAGCTATGGGCAAATCATGTACTACATTAACCCCATGAAAGAAGAAATGATTTTAAAAAGTGATTATAAGACTCTAATATGTATAAATTCGTGATTGAAAGAATGGTTACAAATTTTGTCAAGCTTTTTGTGTCCAAGTTCAACGAAATCCAAGGTCAAAGGAAATATAATGCATAAGTTTGTGTATACAGGACATTGTTTTGGTAACGTATTTGGGATGTATGACATTATTTGTAATTGGAATATATATAGTTGATTCATACATAAGTTTACATTATTATTTGTAGTTGGAATATATATAGCAGGTGATCATTTTTGTTTCTTGGTTGTAAGTGAAAACATGCATTACGGAATAGGTGATAATATATATAGGTTGTATACGTATTACAGGTTGCGGTGGACATACAGGTTCGGACGAAATTTAGTAAAATGAAACAAACAAAACAATAATATAAAATGACGTTTTTTGTGACAAAACGATTGGTAGCCAAAAAGAAATAAATCTTTTGGCGACTAAATATTTAGTAGCTAAAACTCAAAGCACTTTTTGCGACTAAATATTTAGTAGCCAAAACAAATCGAAAACAGTTATGGCGACTAGCTGTTTAGTAGCTAAAACCCAAAACACTTTTGGTGACTAAATATTTAGTAGCCAAAACAAATCGAAAACAGTTATGGCGACTAACTATTTAGTAGCTAAAACCCAAAACACTTTTGGTGACTAACTTTTTAGTCGCCAAAAACATAATAAAAGAATCATAGTCGACTAACCTATGTAGTAGCTAAACAAGAATTAACCTTTTCGCGACTAAACATTTAGTAGCTGAAATAGCACCATTGGCGACTACTACTTTCGTCGCCGTAGATATTTTAATTTTTCGTGACAAAAGATTTACTAGCTAAAGATGTGAGTTAAACGAATTAATGTACCCTTTGGGCGACTAATATGTTAGTCGCTAATGTTAGTTATCAGCGACTAAGGCTATTTTCGTCGCTAATACCTTTCACTTTTGCCTACTAAAATATTAGTCGGTATTTTTGTACTACTTTTGGCGACTAAATGTCTTTTAGTCGCTAATACCTTCGGCGACAATGTATCCCCGACAAATCCAGCGACCAAAATATTTGGTCGGCAAAGTGTTCCGGCGACTAAAATTGATACTTTTGGCGACTAATTTTTAGTCGCCAAAAGTGTATTTTCTTGTAGTGGTAGAAGATGGAGAACTAGGACCTGACTATTGAGAGGTATATGTTCAAGTGCCAATCAAACCTAATGAGCTATTGGAGCTCATGTTTCTTGGCATACTCCATTTGTGGTATATTTCTTCTGTAATTATTAATTTTGTTAATAATTTTATATTAACTTAATATAGTTTCTAATACTTTTATATGTCTGTCTTTGGATGCAGATTTTGCAAGTTATGGATGCTAGTCGAGAATACTTATACAAGTGAGGTTGAGAATTTGGAGACTAAATTCGTTTTGGTAATCTGTCTCTACGAAAGATGCATATAACTATGGTTTTTGAGAACTTATGGTTGGAATAAATATATATATATATATATATATATTGCTTTGACTTTGTTAGTATGGTAGAATGTTTTATAATTTTGATTATGATTTTATTGTAATATAAATAAATTTATATCTTTAGATCAAAAAATAATTATGATTTGAATTTTCTTTGTTTTTGATATGATGTAATATCTGCTTATTATAGAAATATTATAGGATGAATGGATTTCAAATTAATATAGGATGTGACAATTAATATTTAATTTTTTTTATAAAATAAAGGACAATTTTTGCAGGCATTCATGCTTAGTTGTTTTTAAAAGTGTCATTAAAAAGAACATATAAGTAGCATTTCATAGTAGTGGTAGTAACTTTGCAAAGTGTCACTAGAATAAATTGCAATGACACTTGTATCTATTTATGGCACAAATGAATTGAATTTAGTGGCATTTATAAAGTTGTTAAAATATCAATTGTGGCTTAACAAACGCCATTAAAAAGGCATATAGTGGCATATGTTAGATTGTAAGTCTTCTTTAATGATACTTGATAGCGTCACGAATAGCATCTATCATGACATCAAAGTGTCATTGAAAGTCTTTAGCTTTAATGGTGTAATGACACTTATAAATGTCACTGAAGTGCCACTACGTCTTTTTTTAATGGCACTTGGTAGTGGCACGAATAGTGTCTATCATGACATCAAAGTGTCATTGAAAGTCTTTAACCAGATAATGTAATGGCACTTACAAGTGTCACTGAGGTGCTACTAGTATCTACCGTAGTATGTGTATAAATGACACTTATTCAAAACGCTACAAGATTAAAAAATGTCACTAGAGGAGTAGTTTTATTGTACTTTCAAATATCACTAAACCAAGAAAATGTTGTAGTATACCCTTAGTATGGTGGACATAAAGGTTGGTTTGGGAAAGGGCTTTTTTATTGGTTTTTCTACTAAAATATAAGCTAAGAAAAATTAGTGTTTATAATTTTTTATTTTTTATTTTTCACGAAGAAAAAAGGTATAAAAATTAGAGAGAATTGAAAGAAATCTTTAATTTTTATATGAATTTTTTACTTTTTAACTTTTTTTTCTTTATTGCCCAACGTGATCTCAACTCCAATTGAAAGATTAATCTCCATAGTGAGTTGTCAAGAAGTCTGGGAAAGCTCTGGGATTTGTAGACATTAAAGTTTTCTATCAATGAAATCAGTGGAGAGGTAGCTGAATTCATGAATGGTTTTATTGGGGGCCCCTATAGTAGCTTAGAGTAATTAAACCTAGGATACAACCAATTGACCGGCAATTTGCCCAATTCATTTGGATATCTAAAGAATTTGAATTATCTTTTACATTAGAATAACTTGTTTGAATCAGTTTCTAATGAGGAATTTCTCAATTTATTTATTTTTCATAAATTTATATTGAATACAAATCTTGTTTGATAAATTTACTTGAAGAAGTTACCCCTTCTGATTTAACTTTTTTCTTGGCCTTATTGTTATAGGTATTGATATGGTTTTGAGATTTTGTCCATACTTCTTGGAATTTCTGAAATTGGGTATAATTTGCTTTCACACAAAGCTCGGTGTAATCTGATATACTCGACCCAAACAGGACTCATGCATGTGACCCATGCAAGGCTAAGCTCTACCCTTCCTTGGGGTCATAATTGTTGACTAAGTAAAAATGTGAACCCAGTATTCCCCCGAGCAAGGATCCTCGGCCGCCCTAGCCGGCAGCCATCCCAGCAGCCCCCCCAAAACGACGTCGTTTTGGGGGGTTTTTTGTTTTTGTTTTTTTTTTTTTCTTTTCTTCTTCGTTCGTTCGTTCGTTCTCTCTCCTCTTCAAACAGGAACCAGAGGGGAGGGGAGGGAGTGAGGAAGGAGAGGAAGAGGGAGGAAGGAGGAGGGAGAAGGAGGAAGGGAAGGGCCGGACTGGAGGGGGCCATAACCACCGGGGGAGGAGGAGGCGGGGCCGGACGGCGAGCTCGCGACGAGCTGCGACCACGGGCTGGAGCTGCGACGGCGAGCTTGCGACGAGGTGCGACGGCAAGCTGCGACGAGGTGCGACGGTGAGGCGACGGCGAGCTCCCCCTCCCTCCCCTCCCCCTCTGGTTCCTGTTCGTCGGCCGACGAGAAGAGAGAGAACGAACGGTCGAAGAAGAAGAAAAGAAAAGAAAAAAAAAAACAAAAAACCCCCAAAACGACGTCGTTTTGGGGGGCTGCTGGGATGGCTGCCGGGTAGGGCGGCCGTGGATCCGAATTCGTATTCCCCCCATAGCCTTCAAGTCTCTTGTCTTGTCTAATTGTCATGTTCCTAACAGTAGTCAAGGGGTGCGATTTTTATTTGTGACAGTGAGCTATCGGACTTTTTGTATCGTTTCTTTTTAGAGATAGAAAAAATAAAATTAATAGTGAGGAAATTATTAATAAGTAAATTGATAATGAAAAAATTAATTAAATTATATTTATTTTGATGATAGTTGTTAATGTAAGAATTATTAAATTATTTTTATATAAAATAATAAAACAAATAAAATTATGATTTTTACTTAACAAAAATATAAAAATATTAAACATTAATGTTAAAAAAAATGCCCAACATGTAAAAAAAAAAAAAAAAAAAAAAAAAGTTGACCGGTTGACCAGCCGGACGTCCGGTAACACCCAATCCAA
>JAPPVO010002986.1:0-27278 GCA_030407325.1 Camellia japonica
GTCGGCAGCATTATGGTGGGAAGCCATGGATCTAGTCGTGACCATACACCTTGATGGATGAGATGAAAAGGTTGCTGGAACAGGGTCCCCGGTGGCAATGAACACAACTGGCGCACGGACAAACCAGTTCCCACAGATGGCGCCAACTGATGATACAGTTCCTTTCCGGTGGATGGGCTGGACCGATCCAAGCTCCTCGAGCCCACTTCTGGGTGGCGGAGCCCACTAGATGACCTGCAAGTAAGTTCAGTGAGGAACGGGGTAGTCCCCCAGCGAACCCTCCGACGAGCAAGTTAGCAAGTTAGAAAAGGAGATGAAGTATGTAGAGAGAGATTGGAGATAGAAAAGCTTAACCTTCTTCTTGTCTTCGATGCTTGCTTATATCCTTTGATAATCATTTCACTGTCCCTTCCGACGTGCCCCTCACGCCGAAAGCCTGTGTTGTAGCTTGCCTTGTACAGGGTAAGGGGGCGCTGTTCCGATGGGGAGGTGTTATCGTAATAAATGCTGTGATGGGCTGCATTAATGGTGATGTATTGTAGCAATAACTTTGCAGATCTTTGTCTGCTGACGTGGCCTGTTTTGCACCTGCCCTGTGTCCGAATGCCATTGGTCCTTCATGTCCAGTTGGCCTCCAGCTGTCATGGACTTTACCACCCGGGTTATGCAATGGGATCCAAATGGTGGGCTTGGGTCTGTTCACTGTGGGCTGTGGCCTTTATGGGCCTATCCATGTCAGAACATATCTATAAAAATTCAAGTTAATCGGATATCGGTATCCTTTTCATCAAGATATATTTGTATCTAAAAAATTAAATTTAATATAAATCTGAATACAAATATGACTTGATGAAAGGGATACCAATATCTGATTAACTTAATTTTTACAGACATGTTCTACTCGATGCCTTTTAAAAAATAAACCGTTCGAATTGTCAGAATAAGACCCGAAAAAGGCACCATTGGCCGCGCACAGCAGCCTCCCCAAGCTCAATGTCATCTTCCGTTCGTGTTTATATCATGCCATGCCCCCAAAATTCAACATTTCTATGATCTATTTATTTATCACAATTATCGTATCGTGTGATAAATTGAGGCACCATTTAGCAACTGACTATTTTAATAAAAAAAATTATTAAAAAATTTAACAATAAAAGAATTAAAAAGGTTTGGAAATGATTTTTTATTGTTTAGAGAAAAACGTACAAAAAGTGTTGGAATGATGTTCTAGTTAATCCCATAATTTTTTTTTTTGGATCAATTTAGTAATTTTAGATGTGTAATGATTCATTTGTTATTATAATTCCTTTAGTTGTTACTATTTTTTTAAGTGTTATGTTTGAGAAAAGTATACTAAAGAGTTTTTTAGTGTGTTACATTTTTTAGTATATTATTGAAGTGTTACGTTTGAAAAAAATACACAATGAGTTTTTTTAGAGTGTTATATTGAAGTGTTACATTACGAAATTTTTTAGTGTGTTATATTAGAGTGTTAAGTTGATGTTTGAAGTGTTACTGTTGGCTTATTTTTCCTACGAAGGAAAATATCATAAATGCGAGCGTGCCAGCAAGGATTAAAAAATCTTTACAGATTAAATTTAAGCCAATTATCAAGCGATTGCATTGACGGTTCTTTTGCCTCAACAAAGAGGACTTCAAAATTGCCAAGTGTAGAAAAAAGAAAAATTAAAAGAAGAATGAGGGAGACGGAGAAAGACGATTGAGTGAACAATCAAAGTAATAATTACTTACATCTACTCCTATGCTTCGAAAAGGAAGTGCATAAAATGCTTCGAAAAGGAAATGCTGAAAATAAATGCTTCGAAATATAAATCTATGTTAAACTACTCCTAAGATAAGGAAAATGACAAGAAATATTGAAAGCAATTGTCTTTGATTTGAATTCTGGATCCTCTACAATGTAACCATGAATGGCTATTTATAGGCAAATATTTGTAGGAAAAAACTTCCAGCAATAACTACCCAATAACCACATAAAACTACCCACTCTTCCATCTTCATTCCCACAATGCCATATATCCCTCAATGTCTTCATAATTTCCTTTAACCTCCAATTCATGCTCCATGTTCTCCACTTTATTCTCCATCATCTTTTCACATTTCATAACTTATCATAACCTCCAAATGAGTAGGAGAATGCCACATGTCCTGCAATTATATAAATAATAAATAATAATAATAATTGTAAATTTATGGTGCCAACATTACCTCCCGCGGCCCTTAAAAATGATATTTACTTGAATTTTTGAAGGGCCGAACCAAACACATGACTAATTTAAGCAATAAAATGCTTCGAATAATATCAACAAAGTGCTTTGAATGATATAATAGCACCAATGAAGTGCTTCGAATGAGTATGAAATTATGACTAGATGTCTCGAATGCTAGCTATTATGGACTAGTAACAAGCTTCAAAGGTGGTATAAAAGACCAAAATCATCTTTCGAAGGTTGAAAGTGCCGACAAAGGACAAATTACATCCTTGGAAATACTCGGTAAAACTTCGAAAGTTCACAACCACCATTATTGTTTTTTCGAAGCTGTTAATGCAAAATGGAGTGCTTCGAAGCTTACAAAATTATGGCAAAAGGGCCTTCGAAGCAACTTTTGGCCAACATTATAGTTATTCAAATTTTGTATGTTTTGGTTCATATATAATTAATGAAAATATTAATTTTGTGCTTTGAACCAATTATTAATTCTTCGAAGACACCAAAACTGTTGTTCTTCGAACCAACTTATCATGCCAAAAATAGGCATTATTCGACAACTAATTAATTGTCATTTTACATATATTTGAAGAGACGTACACATTTCGAAAGTTTTCTCACCCCATATTACATTTCGAAGATGTTTATTGATAACAAAACCACCATTCGAAAGTCACATATGTTACTAAAGGATCAAAGTCGTCCTTCGAAAGTGCTCACGACATCTCTTCATACCAAATCCAAAGAGTTGGATTACTATGAAATTAGTTTGGCATTTTAACAAGCCATTAATGGCTATAAAATGATATTTCAATGAATAACATGCTTCGAAGTGTCTTGGGACATATTTCGAAGGTAACCACAAAACCAAATGATGATAGTTTTATGGATCAACCATATTTTTGGCCCAATATATTTCAATAACGAAATATCATTTGCTAGCCATTCCATCAAAGTCAACGTTTGATGTGATCCACAAATCCAAAATAGATTTTGAATAACAAAAGTCATGGTATAGCATGACCATGAAAATTCATACTTTTTGACACTTTGAAAATTTTCAAAAATTTTGAATTCATAAACAGTGGCTTGTTCATTATTCTTAACCATGTTTGGTTTAAAAACATGACTTTCGCCAAATTGATTTTCATAATTCTTTGGCAAAGTGGGTTGTTTTTCCATGTTAGCCATTAATGGCGTATGAAAATCCCCCATAAGAATGTTATTTTCATGACTTGACTCTCTAAAAATTAGTTTTTGGACCCCCCGAGCCATGTATGAAACATCATTCTTAGCCAAATTTGGCTCAAAAACATGCTCTTTCGTTATGTTAATTTCATAATTTGGCTCTTTAAAAACGGGCTCTTGAACCTCCCAAACCATTTATGAAATCAACTCTTTGTTTTTGCTATTTTCAACCATGGAAAAATTCTGAAAAATTTCACCAATTCCGACCATTAAAGTCTCAGTTAAAGACTTAGTAGTAAGAGTTGACAACTCATCATTCCATTGGTAAATTTCCATATCAAGTTCATGAATTTCTCCAATTAAATCATGTCTTTTTTCTTCCACTAAATAATATTGTAATAGATGGAAGTTTATTTCACAAATAAAATGAATCTCTTCTTGAAGATCCAAAATTTTTTGTTTACGCCAATAGATTTCATCTAGGCTATTTGAAATGGACGAATCTAATTCATTTTTCATTTCTTACACTTGACGTCCCACCGGGCGTGCCAAAAATTGTTGGCTTATTTTTCCTACGAAGGAAAATATCATAAATGCGAGTGTGCCAGCAAAGATTGAAAAATCCTTACAGGTTAAATTTAAGCCAATTATCAAGCGATTGCGTTGACGGTTCTTTTGCCTCAACAAAGAGGACTTCAAAATTGCCAAGTGTAGAAAAAAGAAAAATTAAAAGAAGAATGAGGGAGACGGAGAAAGACGATTGAGTGAACAATCAAAGTAATAATTACTTACCTCTACTCTTATGCTTTGAAAAGGAAGTGCATAAAATGCTTCAAAAAGGAAATACTGAAAATAAATGCTTCGAAATATAAATCTATGTTAAACTACTCCTAAGATAAGGAAAATGACAATAAATATTGAAATCAATTGTCTTTGATTTGAATTTTGGATCCTCTACAATGTAACCATGAATGGCTATTTATAGGCAAATATTTGTAGGAAAAAACTTCCAGCAATAACTACTCAATAGCCACCTAAAACTACCCACTTTTCCATCTTCATTCCCACAATGCCACATGTACGAGAAAGAAATATTCTTCTCGTATAATCCTGTTGATCAAGTCTGCGCTCCTTAAAAACGTCGTCGCTTTACTCCTTGAAAACACAAACGTGAGCTAGCCGGCGGGTGTGTGCCGGATACCTCTCCGATGCCTAAGTCAGCAAAATAGACAGATAGACAAAAGCTCTGCGTATTCGGGAATCAAAGTTGTGTTACCTCTCCATAGGTGATGTTGTGAGCTTTTATAGGTTCCGCGTGGCACAATCCAAGTAGGACTCTTACTCCTCCATGTAGAGTCCTCCCAGGAATCACATTCCTGAAAGATAATGCTTATCCTTCAACACCCCCCTCACTGCTTAAACCAAGTGAGATGGTTCTACCACGGTTGGATGTCAATACGACCGAGATAACATGCAGACTAGACCGAGCTCCCACTAGCTCGGTTCTTCCTTTCATTGCGTGTACCCCGGTTTGACATATTCCACCTGGGTTGTCTGAGACCGCACTAACCACATCGAGCTTGGACCGAGCTAACCATTAGCAAGGTTCTGAGGAAAGCCCAACATGCTTCGGCTCAATATGGTATGACCGAGCTAACTGTTACTGCGCCGACCGAGGTGACCGAGCTAACCACCAAGCTCTTTCGGACCGAGCTATCTGCAAGGCGCCTGTGGACCGGACTAATTACAAGGCCCTTCTTACTATGGCCCACATAATGGCCCATTACCCAGCTCGGCCCAATTTACATATAAATTACCCTCTCAATTGCCCCTTAATTCCATCTGTGCAGCATGATAGGGATTACCTGTTACCAGCCGAGCTAAAAACAGTTTTAGCCTTCCAACTGAGCTAAATTCATACCGTGCTACCAGTCTGTCCGGCCAAAACGTCTCTTCAGTCTCTATAACTGAATCGATTTCCATTCGAAGGACACGTGGCAGACTCTAATTAGCCCAATGCAACTATCACGCCATCTTCGTACTCCGTGTTTTTTGAACAATCCCACCTTTTTGTCCTTCCCTCTACACAAAACAGACCCTTCGTTTTGAATCCATTATTTCACCATTCACCTTCTCTCTCTCCTGCTTGAGCCTCCATTTCTACAACCACTATTTTTTGCAAAGCTCGTATTTGTTGCTGCTACTACCTTTATCTTCAGTGCCTCCACCTTGAATTGGTAAGTGGTTCGAATCTTCTTCCTTTTTGTTGATTTCGCACCTCTTTTGCAACACAGCATGTTTTATTTATATGTTTTTTCAAAGCACATTCCACTTTTGCTCCCATATTTCTGGGAAAAACCACGCAATAGAGCCACTAGATTTTACGAATAATCTGAAAAAATACTGTATTTGATCCAAAATCACACATCAACCGAACTAGGATACTGTTTGTATTAGATGTAAGCCTAGCCACACCCAATAACCGCACTAAAACTTCACGCCATACATGTGGTTTCCATAGGTTAGGGACCTTTTGTATCTTTTAACCGAGCTACCCAACCGTACTAGGTTTGCGCAATGCCACACTAGAAAGCCTTCACCACTGACCGAGCTACAACTTGGGGCTAAACCAGCTCTCTTAGTCAAAACCGAACTAAGAATGCTGCCCTAATTGCCCAACCGGGCTAAAGATCCTTAAACCGAGCTAAGACTGGATAGCATCCCACGTAGCCTAGCTAGGACTTCATTTATCTTGCCTATGTTTCTTGTAGCACGGTCCCATGATCTGTGCTTAACCCTTTCTTTTTACTTTGCAGACTTAGGTTGCCAGACACTCATTTGAACGCTCAACCGAGCTACTCAGCATCATTTCACGACTGAGCTAATACTCCGTTAATTTGTACATAATTTAAAACTTCATGGGTAAATATAGATTTTTGGTAACACACCCCAGGTGCTATGGTCGAGTTCCGAAGGGACTACCATATCCCTGACGATGTCCATCTCACTCTAGCCGAACTAGATATCACACCTTGGGGAAACCCTGGTTTTGTTCCCTTTACCCTGCTTTCCATTGTAGAAACCGGGCTTAGATTCCTTGTACAGCCCCTTCTTTGCGAATTTCTTAAACAAACCAACCTCTGCCCTACCCAGCTTTCCACAAATTCATACCGCATAATAAATGGCATTGCCGAGCTTAACCGCCAGACTGGCCTGAACCTCGGTTTAGCTGAGCTCTTCCACCAGTATTCCATAGGATCAAATGAAGATGGCTGGGTTTACTATCTAAGAATAAGGCGCCGTCGTGAAAAGATAATTAAAAATACCCCGGATAAAGATGTGAATGATGATGATTTCTTCTGGGTATCTGGGAATTTTGAGGACCAACAAGCCCAGATCCCGGGCGACAGAATAAATTGGAACAAGGGTGTAGCCGGTAGAATTACCTCGGCTCAATTCCATGTTTTTCTTTACTTCGGTTTTCTTATCTTGAACCGTACTAACTGTTGTCTTCCTTCATACAGATTTGGACTTTCTCAAGTCCCAATACAGCTATCCCAACTTGAATGTAATTCGTGCCGCGCTGCGATATCCAAACAGAAGTTGGACCGAACTACTAAATTTTGAGCCGACTTACCGTTACAACAGCAGACAAAAGACCAAGGTAACTGACTTTTTTTGGAAGCCTCTCCTGAACCGGACCCAACCTTGCCTCAAATCAATCTGATCCCTCTAACCGCTGAGCAAGAAATGGCCAAGAAGAGAGCCGTAAGTGCCCTCCTCACCGAGACAAACCAGCCCGACGTACCGCCAGCCGGTCAAACACAGGAATTGATTGAGTATATTTATTGTATTGCATATTCTATCTGTTTGATTGATTATATATCTGTTCGTGTTTTACGTTTAAACTGCTAATTGAAGGCCTTATCGGCGGCCGAATTGGAAACTGATTAGCGTTTTATGACTATCATAATTTATGTGATTTTATAGTATAATTATCTGAAAACTGTTTAGGTATGATTAAATTAGATTAAATATTGGTTAAAAACTAAGTTGGCCTTATTTACCAAAAGGCCATGTAGTGACCCACTACCTTGCACTTGTTGAGCCTTGCATATATTACACCAAAACATTTGCTCAGCTTCATTCTTTGCTTCAACCCACCGAAATTAGAGAGAGAGAGATTAGGAAAGTTGATTTCATCTCCTTTTGCTTGGCATTGCTTAGTGATCTTGAAGAGATTGAAGTGTAGTTGCTAATTGAGTTCATAAGCCTCGAATACAAGACTTGAGGTAGACCATTGAACCTCTCATTGTTGTATTTAACATTGTTCTTGCATGATTCATGCCAAATTTGGGAGTTAAACCATGAACTAGTTCTAAAATGTTGGTTTGGAGCTCATTCCATGCATGCATGTTTGTATTGGTGTATTTTGAGTTGATTGCATGGCAAAGGTTGCATGCATGTTCATAATTGTGTTTAAGCCATGTTTTCATCTTGCTTTGAAAGGTTTGGGGCTCTTTAGAGCCATAATTAAAGCTTTGAAATGAGTTTAATCCATGCATGTCCTACTTGAGCATTGTTCTTGAAAAATGGTTTGAAAATGAGGTTGATTAAACACCCTTGGGCTTTGATTTCTTAAATTGAGTTTTGAAACTTGTTATCCTATGTGTTTTAAAGAGTTTTCCAGAAAATGGGCCCAAGAGGATCGATTTTGGTGTTTGAAAACTTGGTTTTGAACTTGGGGTTCGAATCTGGGTTTTCCAGATTTTGGCCTTCCGCTCGAGCGGGGGAAGTTCCGCTCGAGCAAGGAAAACAAGCTCCCAGCACTTTTGACCTGTTTTACAGTCCGCTCAAGCGGAGTGATGCGCGCTCGAGCGGAGAAATCGTACATCACATACTGTGCGTACATGTACTTTGTACTGTTCATCAGACCGCTCGAGCGGGGGAAATGTACGCTCGAGCGGAGTGTTGGGTGACACGCTCGAGCGGGGATATTGCCGCTCGAGCGGGGACCTTTGTTTTCTTGTACGCTCGAGCGGGGAAACCTGCGCTCGAGTGGGACTCTGTTTTCTGAAAATTTCTGAAACTGTTTCGTGTACACATCTTTGCATCCTCATCCCATCCTAGGCATTCTTAGGCCTAGTTTAAGACATCTTAATGAGGATATAGATGTAGAACACACCGAGGCATAATAGGGAGTTAATTATTCCATTTCCCAACTGTGTAACTCAGAGTGTGTTCAATCTGTTAACTGTTTAGGGTTGGCATTTCGAGGAGACGCTCTAGCTACTGATAGCCCAGAACCCTGTGAGTAACAATTGTGTAAAGATATGTTCAAAATGATTATCTTTGAATACTGAACTGAACTGTTTACTGAACTATTACTGAACTGGTATTATTTACTGAATGAATGTATGTCCTTTATTTCTGAACTGTACTGTGGCATCCTTAGCACCTACTGTTATGTTACTGTTACAGAGATCTCTGTCGGTTCCCTCGTGGAACCACTACTGTTTACTGACTGATGGCTATCATTACTGTTCGGTCTTTTCAGACCTACTGTTACTGTTATGCTAATGGATGTACCACATATTACTGTTTACTGTACTGAACAACTGAAATACTGCTTGAAATGGACTGTTTTCATTACTGTAAGGACATTCATTCTAACCCTTTACGCTTTATGTTATTCACTGGGCTTTAGCTCACTGCCATATATATATATGTAGGTGTACAGGCACCGGACAAAGCTAGACGCGTGGGGGTTATTCTAGTTTTGTCAAGCCAGCCTACGTGCCTCACTGCGAGGTTCCAAGCCTATCATGCCAGGGCTTAGGGATGTCTTAGCATTCCCCTTCTGTACTGTCTCACTGTTTTGTATAAACTGAATGCTTACTGTACTGTTATCAAGGGATTAGGTCCCTGTACTGTGTGACTGTAAATTTTGTATAGACTGTACTGTTCTGAATGTGTGAATGCATGAAAAATCTTTTTGGCATACAGACTGTCACAGCTCAATGAACATTATATATGTACTGTATTGGCTTCCGCCAGGCCCTGTACTCTGTTTTACTGTATTACTGTTAAGCAGGCCTTCGGTAACCTCGGATTACTGGCCGGTTACGGTGCTAAACCCATAAGGCCGGGTTTGGGTCGTGACACCACGCCTTGTCGACGAGGATGAAACCGTGGTGCCTCAAACCACTCCACCAAGCCCCCCACCTGAGCTCTCAGACCGAGCTAGCTCCTCAAAGTAGGTACCAAAGATTACATTTCAGAACCGCGCTATCAAGGATTCTGACTCAGTGGTCGCAGAAAAAGACCACTTGATGGCATTTAACCTTGCTAAAAGCGTTTGTCTTCCAGCCGACATGAAGCACCACGACCACCTAACTGAGCTAAAGGCCCTTCGCTCGTCCACAAAATCAATGGTGCTGGTAAGTAGTTCCTTTGCTTATCTTTTCAAATTTTTACAACTTTCGACTCGGTTTTCCTTAGAAGTTTCTTACCATCCTATTGCAGGCCATACAGAAAAACCACATCGCTCATAAGCGAGTGTTGGAACTTCGAAAAACCACCAGGCAGGCCATGGCTGAGGCTAATGAAAAAACGGCCGAGCTAAAAGAGTCCCAACAAAAGGTGGCTGAGCTAGAGACCGAGGTGGCTCGACTCACCGGACTAGTTACCTCGGCTGATGCTGATAAACAAAAGGCCCTGGCCGTGATGAAAGATAAATACCTATGCGAGCTAGCCAAGCTCGATGGCAAGAAGAGCGCGGAGATCGCCGAGCTGAAGAAGAAGATAGAAGACGCAGAGGACCGGGGCTTCAAGAAGGGGGAGGCCACTTACATTAAGCTGTGTGAGGCGGCCAAAGACTTATTCTTCAAATGTGGATAGAGGGCGGCTGTGGCACAGCTCGGTCACGGCCCAGATACCGAGGTCTTCAACCCTCCTTCGTATTTCATACCGAGCTCGATGGTGGAGTATGCTGCTGCCATTCAACAACAATTTCTTCAAGAGGAGGATGATGAAGATGCTGCTTCAGAAGATAACACCCAGCCCGGTCGCCAGTCTAACTCCCCAACTCCAGTGGTCTCCATCCCACCTTTGCCTACTGTGTCTGATGCGGTGCCTCCAACCGAGCTAAACCAAGAGGTGTTTGCAACAACCGATCTATCTCTGAGTGAAGGCCGGGTTGTTTTGGACGCCGACCTAGACGACCTTTTCTCTTGATTTTTCTTTTTTATCTAGCAAAAGAATTTGTAACCGGGCTAAGGCCTTACCTTTTGTACTTCTGATTTGTGTTTATCAATGAAATCTTCTTTTGCTCCAACTGTTAGTTCGGTTTCTTTCCATGCTTGTATTTTACTCTCCAAATGTAATCTAAATGTAGTGTAACATTCTCCTGGCCGAGATATTTTATCCCGGTCTTAACTTTGCAATCTCTGGTCTTACCTGCCAACCACTCTTCAGCCTTGATCTTTATCTCGGTTGAAGAGTACTAAGTGTTGGTTTTTCCAGCCAACTACTCTTCGGCCATGATCTTTATCTCGGTTTGAAGATTACTAAGTGTTTGGTTTTTCCAACCAACCTCTAAGTTGGTTATTTCTGCCAACTAGAGTGAAGTGTTTGGTTATTCCTGCCAAACGTCCTACAGCCTAGATCCTTATCCTGGGCTTAGGAGAGGTGTTGGTTATTCCAGCCAACCTCCAAGTTGGTTATTCCTGCCAACCCAGAGTAAAGTGTTTGGTTATTCCGACCAAACGTCCTGCAGCCTGGATCCTTATCCTGGGCTTAGAAGAGGTGTTGGTTATTCCAGCCAACCTCTAAGTTGGTTATTCCAGCCAACCCAGAGTAAAATGTTTGGTTATTCCGACCAAACGTCCTGCAGCCTGGATCCTTATCCTGGGCTTAGGAGAGGTGTTGGTTATTCCAGCCAACCTCTAAGTTGGTTATTCTAGCCAACCCAAAGTAAAGTATTTGGTTATTCCGACCAAACGTCCTGCAGCCTGGATCCTTATCCTAGGCTTAGGAGAGGTGTTGGTTTTTCCAGCCAACTTCTTCAGTATTGATCCTAATCTTAGCTGAAGAGAGTGCAAAGTTGGTTATTCTTGCCAGCCATGCTTTCGGTGTGCCTAACTCACTAAAACAACTTTTACAGAATAACACAATTATGCTGAAAAGAAAACTACTTGTTTTATTGAGAAAAAGAAAAATTACAAGTACTTTAAAGGAAAGCTAAAAGTAAAATAGTTTGAGATTGACAGTGTTCCATGGCCTGGGAATGGCCTTGCTGTCTTCATCTTCCAAGTGGTATGCCCCTTTTCCTACTAATCCAACCACCTTGGAAGCTCCTTCCCAATTAGGCCCTAACTTGCCATCTCCGGGTACCAAGGTGTTTCCCATCACTTTGCGCAGTACCCAATCTTCGATTTTGAATTGTCTCGGATGTACTGTTTTGTTATACTTTCTGGACAACTCTTGCTGATACGAGGCAATGTGAATTAGTGCTTTTTCTCTTCTTTCTTCTGCAAGGTCGAGTTCCAATGTTATGGCTTCTCCGTTTAAGTCTGGATCAAAATTTTCACTTCTAATTGTGGGGAGGCCAACTTCCAGTGGGATTACTGCTTCCATGCCATAGGCCAAGGAAAAAGGTGTTTCGCCAGTAGACCGCCGAGGTGTGGTACGGTAAGCCCATAAAACATGAGCGAGCTCCTCCGCCCACTTACCTTTTGTTTTCTCTAACCTTGTCTTCAATCCATCCAAGACGACCTTGTTTGATGCTTCCACCTGGCCATTTGCTTGGGGGTATGCCGGTGTAGAGTTGTAGAACTCTATCTTGTACTCTTCACAAAAGCCTCTAAAAATTTTACCGTCGAACTGAGTGCCATTGTCTGATGTTAGCGCCTTGGGTATGCCGTACCGAGTAATGATATTCTACCAGACGAACTTCTTCACATCTTTCTCCTTTATTGATGCTAGTGCTTCTACCTCCACCCACTTTGTGAAATAGTCTGTGGCTGCAAGAAAGAACTTTCTATTGCCGGGTGCTGTTGGAAGTGATCCTACTATGTCCAAGCCCCACATTGCGAAGGGCCATGGGCTAGTTAAGGGTAGAAACTCTCTGGCTGATTGATGTATTTGGTGTGCGAACTTTTGGCATTTCTCGCACTTCTTGACGTATTTCTCTGAATCTGCTTGCATGTATAGCCACCAATATCCTTGCGAAATGACTCTGTAAGCTAATGATCTTCCTCTTTGATGACTTCTGCATACGCCTTCATGTATCTCGAACAAGAATGCTTCAACTTTGCTGGGGTGGACACACTTTAGGTAAGGTCCTATGAAGGATTTCTTGTACAAGGCCATTGATGGGGGAGAGCCAAAATCGCTGTGACTTTGCTCTTATTTTGTTGGCCTCTTTCTTTTCTTCCGGTAAGACGCAGTCTTTTAAGAACATTATAATGGGATCCATCCATGAAGGGCCTAGTTCGGCACAACATACCTCTTCTACTTCGGGTTCTTCAATGCTTGGTCTTGGTAGGTAGTCAATCAGTAACGGATGAGGGATGGATGTATCTGCCATTGAAGCAAAGCCTGCTAGTTCGTCCGCTCTGCTGTTTTCTTTCCTGCCGATCTGCTCTATTCTCACTACCTCAAATTTCTTGATCTCTTTTTTGACTAACTCTTGGTACTTAGCCATCCTGTCATCTTTTGCCTCGTAGTCGCCTGAAATTTGGTTTACCACCAGCTGTGAGTCACTGTAAACCATTAGCTCGGTGGCCTTCATGTAGAATGCTGATTTTAGGCCTGCCAAAAGCGTTTCATACTCCGCTTCGTTGTTTGATGCTGGGAAGCCAAGGTTGACCGCTTGCTCCACTACTAGGCCATCTGGGGAGATAAGGACTATGCCCAGTCCTGCTTCATGCCTGTTGGACGCTCCGTCTACGAAGAGCTTCCACATCTCTCCAACGAACAGTTTCCAGCAAGTGGAGGGATCGGATGATGTCTTGGGGTCATGAGTGTTACTGGTGTTTTCTTCAAAGTTCATGCTTGCTGTTTGCCCCTCATTATCTGATTGTACCAAGTCTTTATTTGTTGATGAGTCTTTGCTTGGTGTAGCATGGTTTGCTTCTTCCTCCTTTTGCTCACTCTTGTCTGCCTTAGGATCTGATTAGGTATCCTGTACCAGGGGTTGCGCTATTCCAGCGACGATTTCCATCCCCTTGGTTGTATCAGTCAAGTCCACTGGGCAGATGTGATGACTTCCTGGAGTGAATTCTGCGACAAAGTCTGCCAAAGCTTGGGCTTTTATCGCGGTTCTGGGTTGAAACTTGATGTCGAACTGTCCCAACTCTACTGCCCACTTCAAGATTCGCCCAGAAAAGTTCGCTCTCTCAAACAAAACTTTTAATGGAAAGGCTGTGAGAACGATTATGGTGTGGGCGTGAAAGTAATGCAACAACTTCCTTGAGGCCATCATCAAGGCTAAGGCCAATTTTTCCAATGGTAAGTACCTGGTTTCAGCACCCAGCAATGTCTTGCTGACATAAAAGATGGGC
Source organism: Camellia japonica (assembly GCA_030407325.1). Taxonomy (NCBI): domain Eukaryota; kingdom Viridiplantae; phylum Streptophyta; class Magnoliopsida; order Ericales; family Theaceae; genus Camellia; species Camellia japonica. The sequence continues at coordinate 13,985 of JAPPVO010002986.1, forward strand.
AGATGTTGGATTCCTTCTGCTCGGACCAACACTGCGCTAATTGCGTGCTGTGAAACTGTAACAACCCTCGTCACTGTTTACCGATTAACTACCGAATACTGCTAAACTGAGACTGATTATGATTAGTAATGGAACTGATTGAAATACTGAACTAACCGACTGAAATCTGAAACTGATTGATTGACTGTATCTGTTTAAATGCATTTCTATCTGATTGATTGTTTGACTATCTGTTCATATTTTTATGTTTAAACTGCAAATTGAAGGCTTTATCGGCGGTCGAACCAGAAATTGATTGATGTTTTGAGATCATTGGAATTTATATGATTTTATGGTATATTTAATTGAAAAGTGATTTAGTATGATTAAAATAGATTAAAATAAAGCTAATTAAAGAGTTAGGCTTATCTACAACTTTGCCATTGTGAGTGGGCCACTATCTATGCACATTTGAGCCTCTTGCATTCATTCATACACTTTTCATCAGCTCATTTTCCTTGTTCTTACCGACCAAGAGGGAGAGAGGGAGAGAAGTGAGTGTTCTTGAGAATTGGCTTAGAGAACTTGAAGAATTGAAGGACAATTGCCTAATTAAGCTTCTAGTCTTGTAATTGAAGACTTAGGTAAGGAAATTCAACCTCTCATTGTGGTGTTTAAGTTGATTCTTGCATGGTTCATGTCTAATTGAGGAGCCAAGTCATGATTTAGTTCTAACATGTTGAATTATAACTTAATTTATGCATGCATGTTTGTATTGTTGGCGTTGGAGTTGATTTCATGGAAAATTGTTACATGCATGTCCAAGTTCTAGCTAAGGTCTATGAAACCATCTTATTTTTGAAAGAATTGGCTCATTAGAGCATGTTTTGAAGCTTGAAAGTTGTTTAAAATCCATGCATGTTCCATGTTCATCATATTCATAAAATTTGGTTTGAAATTGGATTTAATTGAAACACCCTTGGGCTTTGATTTATCAAATTGATCTTTGAAACATGTAATATTACGAGTTTTGAAGTGTTTTCCAGAAAATTAGCCCAAGAGGATCGAATTTAGTGCATTAAAACTTAGTTTTGAACTTGAGGTTCAAATCTGGAATTTCCAGATTTTGGACCCACGCTCGAGCGAGGAACTCCACGCTCGAGCGTACACTCTGTGATCATGCTTTCCGCTCGAGCGAGTAAAGTGATGCTCGAGCGTGAAATGCGTGCATCCAGTACTTTTCATGAGCTTACAGTCCGCTCGAGCGAGAGAGTTCACGCTCGAGCGAGGGTCGAGCGCCCGTCGAGCGTGGATTTTGAGCATCCAGTATTTTCACTGTAGCTTGCAGTACGCTCGAGCGACGGAAGTCACGCTCGAGCGGAGATCCTTTGTCTGCATGTCTGCTCGAGCGTAGAAAGCCACGCTCGAACGAGACTCATGTTTTCTGAAAATTCTGAAAAATGCTTTTAAGTGCATCTTTGCATCCTCATTCCATCCTAGGCATTCTTAGGCCTAGTTTAAGGCATCTTAATGAGGATATAGATGTAGAACACACCGAGGCAATTAGGGATTAAGTTATTATCTTTCCCAACTGTGTAGCTTAGTGTGTGTTCGTTCTGTAAACTGTGTAGGGTTGGCGACTGGAGATGCGCTCTAGCTTTACTGTAGCCCAGAACTCTGTGAGTAATAATTGTGTAAAGACATGTTCAACTGAGAATGTTTTCTGATTGTTAACTGAACTGTTTTCTGAATCGATACTGTTAATCGAATGAATGTATGTCCTATATTCTGAACTGTATTGTGGCATCCTTAGCAATTACTGTTTACTGTTACTGTTACAGAGATCTCTGTCGGTTCCCTTGTTGGAACCACTACTGTTTACTGATTGATGGCCATCATTGACTGTTCGGTCTTTTAAGACCTACTGTTTACTGTACTGTTATGCTAATGGATGTACCACATATGACTGTACTGACTGAACGACTGAAATACTAGTTTAATGAACTGTTTTCATTACTACAAGGACATTCATTCTAAATCCCTTTACGCATTATGTTATTCACTGGGCTTTAGCTCACTGCTCATATATATATGTAGGTGTACAGGCACCAGACCGCGGCTAGGAGCGTCGGGGTAAACTCCAGTTTTGTCAAGCCAACCACTGTGCCTCACTGCGAGGTTCCGAGCCTGTCAAGCTATGGCTTAAGGGTGTTTTAATTTCCCCTGTCTGTTTCTGTGTTTGTTTTGTATAATTGTATAGACTGATAGCACTGTACTGTACTGTTAATAGGGATTTGGTCCCTGTTCTGAATGACTGTAAATATTATGCGTACGGTTCTGTACTGAGTATATATATATGCATGAAAAGTCTTTTTGCATACAGACTATCATAGCTCATTGGATATTGTTTATTTACTGTATTGGCTTCCGCCAGGCCCCTGTACTCTGTTTTACTGTATTTCTGTTAAGCAGGCCTTCAGTAATCTCGGATTACTGGCCGGTTACGGTGCTAAACTCATAGGGGCGGGTTTGGGCTGTGACAGAAACTGCCAGGTATAGAAATAGTTCTTCTCCCAGTATTGGGGTCACTAGCAATGGTGGAGAAGACATGTATTCTTTTAAGCTTTCTAGGGCGCAGTCGCATTCTTCATCCCACTCAAACTTGGCCTTTAATGCTTGAAAAAATGGTCGACATCGGTCTGACGACCGGCTTATAAACCGGTTGAGCGCAGCTGCCATGCCGGTGAGATGCTGCACTTCTTTTACTGAGTTGGGCCTCTCTAGATCTTGGATTGCTTTGATCTGAAAGGGGTCTGCTTCTATACCTCGGTTGGTTACCAAGAAGCCTAGGAATTTGCCAGATCCTACGCCGAATGCACACTTGGATGCATTAAGGCGTAGCTTGTGCTTCTTCAGGATCTGAAACATCTCGCCTAGGTCCCTAAGATGGTCATTCTTATCCTTGCTCTTGACCACCATGTCGTCGATGTAGGCTTCCATTGTTCTGCCTAACAATGGTTCGAACATCTTGGTGACCATCCGTTGGAATATTGCCCCTGCGTTCTTAAGGCCAAAGGGCATGACCTTGTAACAATACAGTCCCCTTGGCGTCGTAAAAGATGTGACCTCCTGGTCTGGCTCATACATAGTGATCTGATGGTAACCTCTGTACGCATCAAGAAAGCTAAGACGGTTGTGTCCTGCCGTCAGATCTACCAGTTGGTCTATCCGTGGTAGAGGAAAGCTGTCATTTGGGCATGCCTTGTTGACTGTTTTGTAGTCCACGCAGACACGCCATTTTCCATTCTTCTTTGGCACCACTACTGTATTAGAGATCCATCTGGGGCAATGCACCTCTCTGATAGCTCCTGCTTCTAGTAGGTTTTCTACTTCTTCCGCCACTATCTCAGCGTGGTGGAGTGCTGATCTGCGAGTGTGCTGTATAATTGGTCTGGCAGTTGGGTGGACATTCAATTGGTGACAGATGAAGCTTGGGTCAATGCCAGGCATGTCATACGGCGTCCGGGCAAACACTTCGATATTAGAGGTCAAGAATTCCATGACCTCTATTCTCTCAGTGCTGAACATAAATGAGCCAAGCAAAAAGAACTTATCCGGATTCTTTTCATCTATTCTTACCTGTACCAAGTCTTCCACTGCCTTCTGTTCAGCAACTTTGCCTACATCCGCAAACAATTCATTGCTCTCGGGTTCTTCCACCATCTGAACAAACCCCTTGGCAACGCGGCTGCCATTTACTGTGACGAAGCATTGCTTGGACATAATTTGGTCTCCAAAGACTTCTTCAATTACCCCGGCTTCGTTGGGGAATCGCATTACTTGATGGTAGGTTGATACTACCGCTCTCATGGCATGCAGCCATATCCTTCCCAATATTATGTTGTAAGTGGAGGGCACTTTCAATACCCAGAATTCCACATGTTTCATCATGCTTCCTGCTCTGACTAGGAGGATTATCTTGCCAACTGGCCACTCTGGCATTGAGTTGAATCCGATCAGGGGCGATACGACAGGTGCCAAGTCCTTGTCCTTCAGTTTCAATTGTTTGAAGGTTTCGTAATACATTATCTTGCATGAGCTCCCTTGGTCAATCAAAATTCGCTTGATGTCATAATCCTTGAGGCGGAGAATGATGACCAGTGCATCATTGTGGGGGCAATATATCCTCGCCAAGTCTTTGTCTGAAAAAGACATGACGTTCGTGGCCTCTGTTCTTCCCTTTTTAATGGTAGGTTGTGCACTTAATACCTCCCTTAAGTGCTCAGCCTTCTTGATCATTCTCCTGAGCTCATAGACTCGCTCAGGTTCGAATACCCCATGTATTACGTTTATCACGCCTTGAGGTGGGGCGTCGATCGGTATTCCATCTGGGTGATCGTGGTTCTGGGGGGCTGGCTGTGTCCCTCCTTCTATGTACTGGTCCAAGCGCCCGGCTACCACTAACTCCTCCAGGTGCTATCTCAACGGTGTGCAATTTTCGGTGCGGTGTCCTTTTTCCTTATGAAAGGTGCACCGAGATCTTTCGTCATAATCCTTTTGCGCTTCTCCTAACTTAGTTGGCCACCTGACGAAAGGTTCATCACGTATCTCACTGAGAATCCGATAGATCGATTTTTTGAACACTGTGGTAATGGTAGTACGAACTCTCAACCATCTTTTATCTTGGTCCTCACCGTTGTCCCGCCTGCCTCGCCCGTTTCTGGTTGGACATTCTACCGCATTGACTTTTGCCGAAGTCTTTTTATCTGGTATTACTGCTGTACCAGATTTTGTTTTAGCACGAGTGCCATCCTCTTCCACCCGAATGTGCTGGTGTACCCTCTCCATTAAGGCTTCCATTGTGAGGGGGGGCGTCATGGTAATTGAGTCCTCAGCCTGTTTCTGACTGGAAGACCTCTTTTGTACGATGCTATGGCGAGATTTGTGAGGCAATCTCCTATATGGTTGAAGGTCTCTCAATAGCGACTGTTGTATGACCTCAACGTCTCCTTGTCGCCTATGTCAATGGAGAGTAGTTGGTCGATCTCCACCGGCGTCTTGGTGTTTGTTCTGAACCTTGTCACGAACGCCTCTGCCAATTGCGCCCAGGAGGCTATACTGCCTTCTGGTAGCCTTTCGAACCAGGTTAAACCTAGGTCGCCAAGGCTGGATGGAAATAGGATACACATTAAAGCTTCGTTCCGTCGGTATACCGCCATAACCTGGCGAAAGTGGCTTAAGTGCATGTAGGGGTCTGTCTTCCCCTCATAAGTAGTGAACTTAGGCTGGTTGAAGCTTGAAGGTAGAGGTGCGTTCTCAATTGCCGGAACGAACGGCGAGGTTTGCAATCTGGCTAATACCTTGTCTGCTGGTTCATAAGCCAGGCGCGGTATTGGCATTCCAACCTCGACGCTTCCATGCGTCCGAGGAGCCAACCGCTGAAGGGCTGAAACTCTGCGTAGGTCGCATGCCCTGGTATCCTCCTTCCATCGTGCCTTTTCTTCAAGCACAATCCGTAGGTCGGACGATCTAGGCAACTCTGTTTGCCTGGATGCAGTTTGGTGCGTGCGTGAGGGCCGATAGGTGCTTCCCTTAGTACATGACCTTTCAGTCCTCGTTCTCTCAGACCTGGAGTAACGAGGCCTGGTATTCCTTGATTGAGTGTCGCCTGTTTTCAAGCTCCTACTTTCTGCTTGTGACAGAGTGGTGTGCCTACCACGATCTTCTGAATGGCGAGGAGGCGTGGTTCTTTTGTGCCCCTCTCCTGTCGCCACCATTTTTCCTTTATTCTGGCGTTTCATAGCCTCCATGTCCGCCGCTATCTTTCTTATTAGTTCATCCTGCTCTTTTACGCGATCCTCCAGAGCTTGAGGGTCGATTCTTCGCCTCTGCCTTTCAAGACTTTGTGAGTGAGAGCGACGGGGGCTGTTGTTCCGCCTCCCCCTTGCATCCCTTCTGGGGTTCTGTCGATGGGGTTCTAGATCCGCCATAGGAGGGATAGAAGGCAATCCTTCGCGTCTCCCACCTCCCTCTGGGGTTTGTCCGTCGATGGCGGACTGCAGCAAATCTTCATTGTGCGCCATTACTTCCAATTAGAGAGGAAAAGCTTGATCAAGAGGTCTTGTTCTTTCTGTGATTCCCACAGACGGTGCCAATTGTACGGGAAAGAAATATTCTTCTCGTATAATCCTGTTGATCAAGTCTGCGCTCTTCAAAAATGTCGTCGCTTTACTCCCTGAAAACACAAATGTGAGTTAGCCGGCGGGTGTGTGCCGGATACCTCCCCGATTCCTAAGTCAGCAAAATAGACAGATAGACAAAAGCTCTGCGTATTCAGGAATCAAAGTTGTGTTACCTCTCTATAGGTGATGTTGTGAGCTTTTATAGGTTCCACGTGGCACAATCCAAGTAGGACTCTTACTCCTCTATGTAGAGTCCTCCCAGGAATCACATTCCTGAAAGATAATGCTTATCCTTTAACACCCCCCCCACTGCTTAAACCAAGTGAGATGGTTCTACCACGGTTGGATGTCAATACGACCGATAACATGCAAACTAGACCGAGCTCCCACTAGCTCGGTTCTTCCTTTCACTACGTATACCCCGGTTTGACATTTTCCACCTGGGTTGTCTGAGACCGCACTAACCACATCGAGCTTGAACCGAGCTAACCATTAGCAAGGTTCTGAGGAAAGCCCAACATGCTTCGACTCAATATGGTATGACCGAGCTAACTGTCACCCGCCAACCGAGGTGACCGAGCTAACCACCAAGTTCTTTCGGACCGAGCTATCTACAAGACGCCTGTGGACCGGACTAATTACAAGGCCCTTCTTACTATGGCCCACATAATGGCCCATTACCCAGCTCGGCCCAATTTACATATAAATTACCCTCTCACTACATATCCCAATGTCTTCATAACTTCCTTTATCCTCCAATTCATGCTCCATGTTCTCCACTTTATTCTCCATCATCTTTTTACATTTCATAACTTATCACCAAATGAGTAGCAGGATGCCACATGTCCTGCAATTATATAAATAATAAAAATAATAAAAATTGTAAATTTATGGTGCCAACAGTTACGTTAGAGTGACGAAAACATGATTCAAAAATTGGATCTAACTTTCTTAAGATGGCGTTCCCTAATGAGGAAAGGTGGAAACGTCCGTCAAATCATACTAAAATTCAAAATAGGACCTTATAGTAGGTTATCAAAACAAATAAGACCCATCAATATATTAAAAAATTCATAAGACTAATTGGAGTAACTGATTACCATGCGAGACTTTCTAATAATTTATTCAAAAAAAATACTAAAAAAATTCACTTTTCAAACAAGTCCTGATTATATCTAAAAAATCAAAGATTCTTTCTCATTCACTTTACTTTTTGAACAAAAGTAATTTTCAAATATATTAGTTTTTTAGAAAATGATATATAAATCCACTTTCTAAATCAATTTTCTAAACGAAATGATGTAGAAATAATATGATTAGTTGATAATTTGAAGAAATATGAGAAATTGTTATCTTTAATATCCTAATTGATTATCATATCACTAACTTTAAAAATTGGCTCTAATTTTTTTTTATCTTAAATAACAATACCCTAATTTTTTTGGAAAATATTATGGATCCTAAATAAATTATCAAATTTTCTACCAAATCTCTTACATGGGTATGGAACCTACACAAATCACATGTGTGTGGATCCTACACCCATATGAGAGATTTGATAAAAAATTTGATAATTTATTTGAAATCCCTAACATAACTGATTTTTTTCACCTTATATTGAAGTAAAAAAAGTTATGTTAAGAATCTCAAATATTTTACCAAACCTCTCATGATGTGGGATCCATACACATATGAATTTGTGTAACCCCATATGAAAGATTTAATAAAATATTTGATAGAATATTTGAAATAAATAACAATTTTCAGTAAAAAAAATCACTTTCCAATTCGTGAGTTCGTGTTGGAAATTGGTAAATCCTCATCAGTCATGACATAGCATAGTTTTGATTGAATTGTGGTCCCATTTTACCCTAGTAATGACCAGGGAATTGTACCCTTGGCTGACCAACATCGGAATATCCGCCGGTATCTGACACATTCGCCGTGATCTGACGCAAGTTTCCGGCAATCCACCGACACACGCAATTTCTACAGTTTCCTCTCTTGCACAAAAAGGCCAATATTCTATGCTTGTAGTTAGAAACTTGCAACAGTTAAAGCTTCAAAGCTTTATATAAAAACTAAAAACAGATCACAAGCCACTCGTATTAAACCACAACAAAAGGCAAAATAATAAATAACAATGTTACCTTATTCTAATTTATTATTCTTAAACTAATTCTAATAATATAGTATTAAGATTAGGCTATATAAGAAAAATATTTATTCAATTAAAATTTAATATTTATGAGACACATCATGAATTTTAAGAATAATAAATTAAAGTCTCGTTTGGGAACATACTATTTTAGTAACTTTTAATTTTTTACATAATTAAGGTCTCATTTGAAAATAGACTATTTTAGTAATTTTTTATGAAAAAGATGTATAAAAAAATAAAAAGACTGATATAATAATTTATAATTAATTTTTAATTTTTTTAAATTAAAATAGATAATTGTCAAATGAGATATAAGTATCCTAAATATATCTAAATATTTTTTAAAAACAAGAAAAGAAAAAGCAAATGAGAGAGAGAGAGAGAGAGAGAGAGAGGAGAGGGGGGGGGGGGGAGAGTCGGTGTTAAAATCCAAACCAAGGCCAAATACTGACTATAAAACACCCCGCTTCTCTCTCTCCGTTACTTGCTCTGCTTTCTCTCCACACCTCGCACACTCTCTCTCTCCCTCTCTCCCTCTCCCTCTCTTTTTCACAATGCCACAACATCGCTCTGTCTCTCTTCTACTTTGATAGAAAGAAACAGTAGTCTAGTTTGGGCAGAAACTGTGAGAGAGAAGACCTCGAAACAGAGCATAGTCTACTGTGAGAGACACAGAGAGAAACAGAGCAAGAGCAAGAGCAAGAGATCGAGAGATCTGTACTGGGTTCAATAGCCCATACAGACATATACATAGTTTTATATATAGAGAGGGAGAGTAGATCTAATTGGTTTGTTTTTTTTTTTTTTTTGAAAAGTGCCCTGTTTTGAGTGCTCTGTTTTTGATTTAGAAAAATGGCGGATATAACAGCAAGGCTCTGATACCAGAGACATTTCAGGGGGCGAGAGATGACATAGCGGGCAAATTGGGTTGATTTGGGAACTAATCAAAGCACCATTGATTGTCCCTGTGCTCCAGCTCGCTGTGTATATATGCTTGACTATGTCACTCATGCTTTTCGTAGAGAGGCTTTACATGGGTATTGTTATCATACTCGTCAAGCTCTTCTGGAAAAAACCCGACAAGCGATACAATTGGGAGCCATTTCGTGAAGACTTGGAAATCGGCAATTCTGCTTCCTGTTGTCCTTATTCAAATCCCAATGTACAATGAAAGAGAGGTCTCTCTCTCTCTCTCTCTCTCTCTCTCTCTTCTTGTAATGAAGTGTTTGATTTGGCATTGTTGATTTTCTTAAATCTTGGTTCCTGGGTATATGATTAAAAGCTAATATTTGGGTGTGTTGGACAGGTTTACAAGATCTCTATTGGGCAGCCTGTAACTTATCATGGCCGTCGGATCGGATTGTGATTCAAGTACTTGATGACTCTACAGACCCTGCAGTCAAGGTACTCCCAAAAATCTAACCTACCCATCCAAACAGGCCTTTACTAAAAGTTCATTTTTCATGAAATTCACTTCAGTTGTAGCATTTCCTCTTGTTTACCAAAACCCAAATCTCAAATTTCTCAGTTCTTGATCTAAGTTTCACCATTGCATCACTCTGCTTCCTAATTCAATCATTTTCAGATCTGATGTTTCTGTTAATTTTGTCATCTAACCACTTTCACAGCATAATCGCTCCAAAATGCAGGTGGGTATAACTTTAAAATGTCAGTGTCAATGATGTTCTTTAGAGATAATAGAAGTTTGTTAATATTCATGGCTAGAATGACACTTTTAATAGCTTCACTTTTACTTTTTCTGTTTTATTCTCACAAATTGTGTGAATTTGCCCAATTTGTTTCATCTCAATCTCCAAAACCAAAAATGAATATATCATTGCATGCCATATAATCCAAGATCAAAGAACAACAGGGTCATACTCAACTACTCCATTACCCATAATTGAAAACCCATTATTGACATACCAAACCCACAATCACTGATTACTCACATTCTTGAATTTCTCATCTGGGTATTGAAATTTAACAAAAAAGAACACATTTAATGTTGTAGGATATGGTGGAGAAAGAGTGCCAAAGATGGGCTAGCAAGGGAGTGAACATAGTATACCAAATCAGAGAAACCAGGGGAGGGTACAAAGCTGGTGCTCTCAAGGAAGGATTGAAGAGAGATTATGTCAAACACTGTGAATATGTCGCCATTTTCGACGCTGATTTTCGACCGGAACCAGACTTTCTCCGGCGAGCAATCCCTTCCTCGCCCTCAACCCTGAGATTGCCCTTGTTCAAGCTCGTTGGAGGTTTGGTAAGTTCAATTGAATCCCCCGTCCATTCTATTACCAACACAGAAATTGATTACATAAATAAAATAAAATGAATAATGCTATATGTACCATTGATATATTAACTAGTGGATTAATTGATGATGTGACATAATTTAATAAGTTTTTAAAATTTGTAATGTAATTAATGAGTGGGGTCAATAATAATGTCATAACTAATGTTGGTACATTGGTTAGTATACTAATTGGTACATATAACACCACCAAAATAAAATGCAAACGAACATTAATAAATAAGATTTTATTGTGCGTCCTCATTTGGAATAGGTTTTTTTAATTTTTGTGAAAGAAAAAATTAGATGATTATTGTGATATTTTACCTTATTGATTTGTTAATTTATTTTGTCTTTGGGGTGTTTTGGGAAGATGGTTATAATCTGATTTTTGGTGAAAAGCTGATTATAAGCAGATTATAATCAGCTTTTCTGTGAGAGAAGATGAGATAAAAAATCTTATCTCTTCCCAAAAGAGGCCTTTTTATGATTAAAATGATTAAAGTAGCCTATGGCAAACATAGCCTTATTTATCCTTGATTAACAATGATTAAGCTCTCTTGTTGACGCCTTAATTACCCCACACTACAACATTAATGACACCCATAATTTTCATAATGCTTACCGTCAAAAACTGTCGGTGGTCTATTCTAGGGTCAATGTCATTTTAGTAGTTATGCAACTACTACACATGTAAATGGGTACGCATACGTAGATGTATAACTATACCATGTGATGTTTAGGAAGTTGATAAAAAATTAATCTTTTAATTTTTTTAATCTATTTTATCTTTTTGTGAATAGATTTAAAGTATTATTTTATGTTAGTTTGTATTTTGTACCTTTCAAGTTTGCCCATTTCTTACTTTAGCCGTTAATCTCAAGTTTTTCCAAATTTAGCTTGAACTAATTAAGGGTTATTTTAGAAAAATGGTTAAAAATTGATTTTTGATTTTTTTTTTAAAAAAAATTCAAAAAAAATGTGTCAAAAATGTAAGAGATGTGTGATTCAAAATGGGTTAAAAGTTGACTTTTGATTATTATTCCACTTCTCAAAAGAGTCCTAAAAGGTTATCACACCAAACAAAAGGGTCAAAGCGAAATAAATATAATATTTACAGAGAATTCTATTATACATACTCCTTATCATATGCATTATTAGTTACATTATTTTCTTCTTTAGTTATAATTAATTTTTTCTTTAATTATGTTATTATTTTGAAATTTTTAATTATACCTCATTTGTGTTTGACTTTTTTTTTTTTTAGCTATGACTTAGAAATTATAAAATTATATCATTTTCTTTTATAATTATAAGGTATATATCATAGTTTTTCCCAATACTTAAAGGTTGAAATTGAAAAGGTGTATTACCTAATGCTTAAAATTTAAAAAAAAAACAAAACAAAACTAAGGTCTTATTTGTAGTCAAAAAGTCATTATAAATTGTCATAATATTTTTTTATTTTTTATATTTTTTTATAAAAAAGATTAATTAAAATAATTAATTTCCAAACGGGCCTAAGTGGCTTTTAATTGGGCCATATTGATAAAAATTAAAGTTTAGAAACCAAAATGAAAATTAAATTATATACTTTGGAAAATTAGAAGTAAAAGAAAAGAAGAAGAAGAAAATTAGAAGTAAATTACTTGTTTGACGTGGTTGGTTGTTGTCGGCGGGGTTTGTTGCAGACTGCGCGGGAGTCCTGCCAAAACCCATTAATCACGGAGTGGGACCGGTTTAATGGTAGCCGTCTGATTACGACAATTGGATTGTTTTGTAGCCGTAGGATCACTTGTTGTACCCCCACATACATCAAAATACACCTACGCCAGATCCTCCCACTATATACAACAAACAAAACCCCCCCAAAAAATAAAAATAAAAAAATAATTCTAATATTGGATTGCTAAAAAGATGCCACTAATTGTGCCTTAATATTACCAATTTCAGTGGCTATTTAAAAAAAGAATGTGACTTTTATTAATTACTGTAAATAAAATATAGTGTATATATATATATGTATATGTCAGTGTATGTGTAAGTATATGGAAATGGAGTAATCCAAAGGCTGTTTGGAACGTGGGTTGGTTTTTTAATTTTTTAAATTTTGTTGGTTATGTTTGAGGTTAAGTCCTTGTTTGGAAAGAAAAAGTTTGGAATTTTTTGATTAAAATAGTCATTAAAAAAAAATAGATTAAAAAGTGAATAAGATAAAATGTTATATCAAAATTATAATCATTTTATTTGTTCTCTTACAAAAGTTAAAAAACTCAAAAAGTCCATTTCAAACGAGGCTATTTAGCCCCAAACTATAGGCCTATTTTGAGGTGTTTTGGAAAAATGGTTAAAAACTGTTTTTTTGACTGTTTTTGGCTTTTTCCCCCTCTCACAAAAAGGCAAAAAAAAATTTAAAAAACAGCTTTTAACCATTTTCTTAAAACACTTTAAAAAGTCAAAAAATCAATTTACATTCCAAATGAATTCTAAAAAATCTCGTTTTGGATGAATTTTTTGAGTTTTTTTATTTTTGTGAGAGTAAAAATAAAATGATTATAGTTTGGATGTGATATTTTATTTTTTTAATTTCTTAATCTATTTTATTATTTATTTATTTATTGCCCCTAGCCATTGTCCAGAACTACCCATGATTGACGGGGATGCAAGTGCTAGATA
>JAPPVO010002987.1:0-19135 GCA_030407325.1 Camellia japonica
CTTGTAAACATGATCTCTAAATTGGGTAATGCTAAGGTTGTGTACAATAGTAAGTTGTAATATTTGTGAAGTTGATTATTATAAATGTTATAATTAATCTTATGACTAAAAAAAAAAGTTATAATCAAAATGCTACATAAGGCATAATCAAAGAGTTTTGAATCATAATTAAAATAATATCATAACTAATATCACAATGAATCATAACTAATCAAAGATCACAAAGTTCGTACCATATTCTAAATTTATCCATAATTATGTAAATTACTTCACATCAATTATTAATTAGTTTAAAAATAAACCACCTAAGACCCAACCCCGGCCACATCATTCACAATGAATTTAAGGGGATTATGTTTTATGAATTTCTATGTCTTTGAGTTAACCTCATATTTTTCCATGAGGTTGTTTTCATATACAAAAGTGAATTTTGTCAAACCAATAATTATTTTTTGAAAATGAAAATTAAAAATAATACTCGAAAGTTCAACATAACATCAGTACAAAAAAAAAAAAAAAAAAAAAAAAACCTATATAATATAATGTAACAAAAATAACAACTTGAAGAGTCCCCGATAGAAATGATGTAATCCATCTTTGCTTTTAGTAAAAAAATAACTCTACGAACTGGACTAACTCAATTAATTTAATGTTGGAGTTTTAATGTTGAATTAACTGTTTACATCGTGAACCACAATATCACATTCTAGATAGAAAGTGAACTTTAGCTATGTTTTTCCGAAGTTAAAACAAACAAATTGTACAAAAAAAAAGAAGGTTCAAATTCAAAAAGTTTTTTTTCATCACCTTGATCAAATTTACCTTCTCAATCAGTGGTGGATTTATAATTTTTATCCTATGGGATCATCTAAAAAAAAATTCAACTCAATTTATTTATTATTTAAATTGAACTCAATGCAAATTTTTTATTTTTATTTTTTTAAGATTGAACACAATGCAATTTTGTTTTCCCTAATTTCACAAAATCTTATTCCTAATAAGCAAACTTTGTACCCTAATTTTGTGATATCCATGAGAGCTGTAATTGTAAAGTTGGGTTGATGTGATTGGTTTTCTTTTAGAAAAATGTATCATTCACACAATTTCTCTCTCACAAAATTCTCCAAATGATGTGGCAAGAAAAAGATAAATTAATGACCCACGCTCCTACACTTTTCTCTTCTCTAAAAACCTTCCTGCCAATCTTGCTATGAGATCTAGTCAGTTAAGACTTCATGAGAAAGTTAGCAAAGTAAAATGCAGAGGGGAAATGTGGCAACGAAAGTATCTTAACAAGAGAAAGGGAATGACATTGCATATTCAATGTCAATGTATTTCTTCTTTTGGCCTACTTCTACATTTCTTATTGACCTCAGGTAAGTATTAGGTAGAAATTAGAATAAGGTATGGTGCTATCAAGTGTAGCTTAGAACTAGGAGTGTTTGGAAGCTGCAAGTTGGTGAAATACTACGAAGCACGAACAATACATAAAAAAGAAAAGATATGGATATGACTAGGATACATTACTAAAAAAAATTTCTACAATTTTTAGTATTGCATCATACATGAAAATAAAACCAAAAGCGAGAGTACATTCATATAGTTAATATATGAGGCAACAACATAGTGTTAATTGGTAAGTTGTGATGCAGTTTTTTCCCTCAAGGGCAAGGGGCGGCTTAGCTTGGGTCACATTGTAGAAAAGAATTTCACATTGCTTGGTAAATGGTTATGGGGATTCTTGTGGTTATCAGAAGCAATAATGAGTTACAGGATAATGGTTGGGATTCTTATGTAGTTGATTGGGAGAATTATTGCTCTCCATGGGAGTTTATTTCTCAGGGCCTCTTGTGTTTTTCCCAGTGCACTTGTCTTGTTGTGGGTAATGGGGAGAACATTCGCTTTTGGGAGGATGCTTGGAGGGGGAATGGTTCCACTAGCTCGTTTGTTTCCACATCTGTATATTTTATTTAGAGCTCACAATTTCTCGATCATCTCTATGATCTCCTCTTTTTCTAATATGATTTCTTAGAATTTTTAGTTTTTTAGAAATATAAATGATCATGAGGCCAATTAATTTGCTTCGTTGGTATCTCTCATTATCCAATGCATTATTGATTAAAGGGTACAGACTCAGTGACATTTTTCTTCCAAGTAATTTTTTGATAAAATTATTGATGATTTTGTCCTTCAGAAGTTGATGTGAAGTGCGTGGGTCTCCTCTCCCTTAAGGTTAAAGTGTTTGTATGGACCATGGCTCACTAGAAACTTAGTACCAATGACATGGTTTAAAAAAGAATGTTGAATTACTCGTTACACCCATGGTGTGTCAGGTGTAAATGGAGCCGAGGAGAGTATTGATCATTTGTTCATGCATTGTCCCATAGTTTTATAATTATGGTGGAGGGTGATTTGTTTGGCGAAGTTGGATTGGGTTGCACCTTCTTCTTGTGTTCATATGTATTGATTGGAGAGGCTTTGGTTCAAGTGATAAAGTGCGGGCTCTTTGGAAATGTGTAGCGTGTGCCCTTCTACTTTTATTGTATTATTTTCTAATTTTCCTGTAGTTATTAATAAATTTCTCTTGTTTGTCAATCCAAAAAAATGTTGGTTAATTATGTAATTTAAGCTATATAAGTTTGAAGAATACTATTATTCAGATAACAAAAACTTTCAGTGGCTTAATGTTATTTTTTTGAGATTTATTTAATGCTTATTATTTATTGTCTTTTCATGTTTATTCACTTCATAATATATGTAACCCTCTTGATGGTTATCTTTGTAATTATTTGGCATGCATAGTATATCCCCTAAGCTTTGAACTCTATGCTACTTTGAAGTTGGCAAGATTTCTCTGCAGGTAGGCTTGTTTAACATATCTTCTATGGTGATGACTGCAACATACTATCGTACTTGAACGAATTTAGCCTGTAGAAGTGGGATGATATCCCGGAATCTCTTGATGGAAATGTTCAATCAATATATAGGTATAAATTAATGAGGCTATATTATTTATTCAATGCTGCCTGCATCATTTTATTCTATATTTTATCAAGTTATGAATTGGACAGATGTTAATTTTTTGGCAAAAAGATAGAAAAAAGACATTACATTTTAATACTTCTACGTGCCATCATATTTTAATGCTTGTAAATTTAGTTAATATTTTAAGATCTACGTAAATTAAGTGAATTCTGGACCCAAATTCTGGATTGGATTTTTGTCAAACTTTGGATCACATTTTGGTAAACAAGGTCATTTCAATATTTTAATAATTTTAGCTGGAAGTTTGGACTAATTATTTTAAACTTCAGCTAAAATTCGGTGAAGCTCAAATGATCACATTGACATTTAAAAAAATTTGAGAGTTAAAGATGACCAGCAATATGGAAAGTTTGGATTTAAATTGGACCTTGGATTTAAAGTTTGGAAAGTTTGGACAGAATATTTGATTGCAATTGCAAGAGATCAATAATTGCATAAAGTTAGCTTGATTGATTGAAAGTTGCTGAGATGATTTTTTGGAACACTTCCTTAATTGTTGCTGGGAGAAATTTAAGCACTTTCCTTTTTGTTTTATTAGGAATGTTCTACCAGAATTTTAGGCAGATTTGATTTTGATTTTCTTTCTATTTTTTTCTAAAGCTCTAGTAGTATAAATATTCTTGTAAGCCATTAGGCTTAGACAACTTTTCTTTGAGACACCAATAATATTCTTCTTAGTATATTTTTTCTGGTGGATTCTAGTTCCAGTCCCGTGGATTCGGGTATATCAACCTTGCTTCCGTGCTGCATCACTCTCTCTCTCTCTCTCCATGAAGCTCTCAAATTCAAACTCATCACACAAATCCACAAATGGCTCTGTTTTATCTATGTCCCAACCTCAATTTGTGTTCCTAGCAAGGCATAATCACCAGAGGTTCGGGACATTGTTGATGCGGAAGCTCAAGAGGTACTTGACATGTTACAAGCCGATAGAGCCAGGAACCAAAGAAAAATACAAGGGGAAGATGAGAATGGATTCATGTAATTTGTCGAAGAAGAAAACTAGTCGCGGTGATGGTGGGAAGTCGCCGAAGAAGAACTATGACTATTATAGCGAAATGAATGAAGATGAAAGGAATGAGAAGCTGACGTTTGCCATTAGCTACTGCAAGGTTAGTGAACATCAGTCTCGTTGGTGTGTTAATGTTGAAAAAAATATTTTGGCACTGTTTGGTTGGAATTTCTAAAATACTTTTGGACCAGCCAAAGAAAAATGAAGCAATTTATCTTCTGTTTAGGTTTATTTTCTTTTTGATTATTCTATTAACCAAAAATAAAAAGCATACCATCCTAATTCTTGTTTGGCGGTTTGTTTATTTCATCTCCCTATATGACTTAATCGCTACAAACTCTGAATATGGTTCTATATGAAAGAGTTGCTAGCGAAATATACTACATAAATTGCATTCTTAGTTAACAGTAATGAAGCAATACTTAACTCATATGGTTTCTCTTTATTATTTGATGTTATTGTAGGGTGACCCAAAAGCAAATAAGACTTCTATTGAAGAGCCGGAGACTGAAGCCAAGGTTCTCGATATACCAAGCCCATGCTCCATGGATATTGATTCTCAAACTAATAATCAGTTACCACAAGTGATCAGTAAGTGCACCCACTGTTTCTTTAAGTTTAGTTATGGTAAATCAAGAACAATGTTTGGCAACTCTCAGTTATTAAAACCACTAGTATATTGGATTACTTCGTGCTTTGTTGTTATTTCATTGCATACTGATGGACCGTTGATCTTTAACATGTCAAAATAGCCAGGGCTTGTTTAGGTAGTTAATATGATCTGAGTTGTTCTTGTGCAGCTTCAAAAGAAATTTCAGCTGCTGCCAGTGATGATAAACCTGATCACTTGGAAATTGCTCGGCTTTATAATGAGGTAAAATTCATATGTTGTGCTATTTAATCATAGATCATGCTAATGGCAACCCTATGGACTGTCAATAAGGTAGAGAAAATGCCAAAATATTTAGAATTTCAATGCTCCTTTCACATATTCCCAGAGACCTTCATATACTTTCTTACACAATGTAGTGTAGTTTTTACACATATATTAAGTCAAATGAATATGCAAGAACTAACAATTGTTTCTTTTGCAGGATATTAAGTAGTGCATTCGATACCAACTAATATATAACTGTACTGTCAATATCAATACATATTTTGCTACTTGTGAGGTTGAAAATTGTAATATAACCTTTATTCATAACTATTTTTTGGCAAAAATTAGATGTCAATGAACCTGCTTGCGAGCAAACGGAACCTAGCACCACTGGTCATTGGGAAGAAAAGGAGCTAGTCAGCAGAGATGGCCAAGAAAAGATAAAAGCTATTGTCTTCTTTGCTTCCTTCGACCAACGCAGGGACAGAGCTGCCGGAGAAAGCGCATGTGCAGCACTGGTTGCAGTCATTGCCAATTGGCTTCAATCCAACGAAGACAACACACCAACGAGGGCACAATTCGACAGGCTCATAGTCGAAGGCTCCTCTGAATGGAGAAAGCTTTGTGACAATCAGGACTTGATAAACCAATTCCCCGACAAGCATTTTGACATCGAGACCGTCCTGCAAGCCGGACTTTTCCCAATATCGGTCTTGCATGAGAAGTCCTTCATCGGATTCTTCAGCCCAAAAGAGTTTGGGACATTGAAAGGAGTCATGTCTTTTGATCATATATGGGATGAGATCAAGAAGAACGTAGAGGGTGACAATGACATGCCTAGGATTTACATAGTAAGCTGGAATGATCAGTTCTTTGTGTTGAAGGTCGATGTCAATGCTTACGACATCATCGACACATTCGATGAGCGGCTCTTTGAGGGTTGCAACCAATCATACATTTTGAGGTTTGATAACTCGGCTTTGATGCGCAGGACGGTAGAGAAAGAAGGGGTCAGTTCCAATCAGGCAAGTGAGGATGAAATTTTCAGTGGCAAAGAGTGTTGTAGAGAGTTCATGAAGAGATTTCTAGATGCAATATCACTTAGGGAACTTGAATCGGAAGAGAAGAAGGAATCGTTTCTTACTTCGCTTCCACCAGTGATTACAGATAGAATTCAACTTCACCATTTCATCATCATTATCATCGTCTTCATTAGCTTCATCTACCAATTCAACTTCTTCTCTCTTCTCAAATGAGAGTACAAACAGAATGGAATATATGACTATAGACTTTGAAAAAAAAATTTGGAAGAGTTTACTTTGGAGAAAGAGAGAGAGAGAGAGAGAGCACCAAAAATAACAAGTGAAACTGAAAACTCCTCTTTCTCTCCTCTCTTTTTTTGTTTTGTTTTGTTTTGTTTTTGTTTCTTTCTCTCTCTATGAATGAGAGAAAATATGGAATAATACTAACTTTGAAAGCTAGATAAAGTTAAATAGTGGACAAATTACACTCTATCCCTCACTTATAGGCAATTATTATTTTTGCTATTAATTTTTTTGATTTATTTCAATCCAACCCCTATTGTTGACATTCTATTAACAGAACAGAAAAGGAACATGTAAGTTACTAATTTTATGATTACAATGCTCAATTAGGAGCTAATTTATTTTACATATATATAGGAGATATATACATATTTTTCATATCTTATGAAACATATGTGAGAGGAAAGATATATACGTGTGTAAAATTCATGTGTTATTTCTTTTTTTTTTTTTTCATAATAGAATGTTAGTAGATAGTTGAGATTAAAATAAATTAAAAATTATGAAAAAAAAAACATAATACTTGTTAGTAAAGGGGTAAAGTGTAATTTATTTATTAATCGAGTATATGTACCCACTTACCCAAAAATTAAAAATAAAATAAAAAGAAGGAAATACTTTTTTTTTTTTTGAAGTGAGAAGGAAGAGACCAGTGTTGTTCTCAATGGGTGTTTGAGAAGTTGCTATTTCAGTAGGTTATTTTAGTAGGTTAACATTTTTATATTTGGGAAGATGATTGGATTTTTTTTGTAGTTGGATGTGATATTTGTGAGAGAAAAAGTAAAATAATTATAAATTTGATGTGTATGCGTTGTGTTTTTTATTTTTATTTTTATTTATTTTTAAAACTTTTGTTTGTTATCTATTTTCCCAATCTCCATGCTGAAATCAATATATATTCTGATTTATTCAATCAACGACAATGACAAACATATAAGACAACTTAAAAGAGTTGTTACAAGTTCATGTATGTAATTATCATAGCAAACATTCATCTATGAGTAAATATTTATTTTTTTTATCAATGAATTTATATATTTTGATTTTTTCAATTATAAAAATGTAACACTTTTACTCTGGTAAACCCCTTCCATACTATCTCAAAAAGAGATGTATTTGTATGATTTTCATAGTTGAGATGGTTTATATGTATAGTTCATAAATGAATAACTAAAGTAATATTCGTTAATAATTAAGGATCTTAGTATAATTAATTGTAAAATAAAATTAATGGTTTTGCATAATCATTATTAATTTACATAAATAAAAATGCCCTTTAAGTAGAATACAAAAATAAATAGTGGTGTAAGAAAAATTGTGTGGAACCAAGTGAATTGTCCAAGAACAATCAAAATTTCAATTTTTAACCAATCTTTTATCAGTATGTTTATTTCAATTCTAAAATATTTGATATGAAGCAAATTAAACCAAACGAAATATTATATTTAAATATGTAACTTTTCTTGATTTATAAAGTACTCCAAATTCAAAAATCAGTCCAATTGATATACTTATTGATATATTTATCAATGTTCTTAATCTTATTACTTGCATGAAGCAATTTGAAATTGAAGGTTATCAATGGAGATCTATATTATTGGGATAATAATAACGTTACATTCATCACTTTTTTATACTATCCGTTGTTATGTATCATCTCATATGTCATTGATATAATTTATCAACATTCTTAGGCCTTGTTTGGCAACTCATTGTTTTAGCTTAAAAGTCAAAAAGTCACTAAAAAAACTAACAAACCAACAACCTATACCAAAAAATTTAAGATTTCATTTTCTCATTACTTTTTGCACATTCTTTCGTAAAAAAAAAAAAAAAAACTAAAAAGTCATTCCAAACATACTAATTTTTTTTACCTCATATTTTAACCAAAAAACCAAAAAGTTACCAAAATAATTTGTTCCCAAACGAGACCATAATATCATTGCTAGCATTAAGCAATTTGCAATTGAAGGGTGTCAATGGAGATCTCTATTATTGGGATTGTTAAATATAGTAATTATATATTATGCCTATCATACATACCATATTATTTATTACCATACTTAGGTTTCTCTCTTCCTATATAAAGGAGTCTTGTATATATTGTTACATTATTATTCAACACAATATTTAATAGACACATAACATAATATTCTCTCTCTCTCTCTCTATCTCTCTCTCAGATATTGTAACAGGAATAATAATAACGTTACATTCATCACTTTTTTGTATTATCTATTATTATGTATCATCTCATATGTCATTTTATCATTGATATAATTTATCAACATTCTTAATAGCATTACTAGCATTGAGCAATTTGCAATTGAAGGATGTCAATGGAGATCTCTATTATTGAGTAATAATAACGTTACATTCATCACTTTTTCATACTATCTATTGTTATGTTTCATCTCATAGGTTGTTCTATCATTGATATAATTTATCAACATTCTTAATATTATTACAAGCATTAAGCAATTTGCAATTGAAGGATGTCAATGGAGATCTCTATTATTGGGAGAATAATAATGTTACATTCATCACTTTTTATACTGGGATAAATTACAAATACACCCCCTGAGGTTTGCTTGAAGTACAGATTGTTCCTTGTGGTTTGAACAATTATAAATACCCCATTGTTAGAAGTTTTTATTTAATAGAATTAATTAAAAAGTGAAATTCATAATTTCTCTCCTATACAATAATAAAATTACCTACATTATTTATTAAAATAAAAATAGTTAATTGACTTGATGATTTATTAATAAAATGGGCAATTTGTTATGAAATTAGAAATCTCAGGGGGTGGATTGTAATTTCCAGAATCACAGGGGACAATGTATTTGTAATTTACCCTTTATACTATCTATTGCTATGTCATCTCATATGTCATTTTTTCTTGTTTTTTTTGATTCGAAGAAAATTTCATTCAAGAAAGCCAAACGCTACTTACAAGAGTCCATCCAACTCAAAACTTACACCAAACAAGTGAAAATAAAGCGAGAAGCACGAAGGAGAGAAAACTATGAAAATTTTCAGACGCACATTTTGTGCTCGTGCTCGTACTGCAAAGCAGAGCTGATCATAAAAGTTCGACAATAGAGAATGTCCGAGATAAATCATAGATCCCAATAACAGAGAGGGTAAGCTTAACAATCCCACACTGATGGACTCTAAATAATCAGAGCCAAGTTTATATTTATGCATATTATAAATATATTATAATCAAATTATATATATATATATGGTCACAATGCAACCAATGGCAGAAGAAGAGTCAACTATTACAACAGTAGCAAATATAGTAGCTTCTACATCAGAAACAACAAAACTAGTCGCCTACCAGGATGTTAGAGAAGCCTTGGATAAATGGGCAATTCCAAAGGTCAAACCAGAAACCATTTATAAAATTGGAACCTTTGATTTTACCAGTAGAAAAATAATTAAAACTTTTGAACATGAAATTCCTTTACAGAATGATGACGAAGTAATTCAACTACTTCACATACAGGATTTAGTACCCTTTCTAAAAAAATACAAGTATGTACGCATTGGACTTGTCTAGATAGATTTTAAGCCTTTAACTTTGCTAGGGCAAAATGCTAGTCTTACCTGTACTCTCAGGGATGGTAGATGCCTAGATTGGAAAGCTTCTCTAATGGGAGCTATTGAAACTAGTTTATCTCATGGACCAGTATATTTCAATATTTATCCGAATTTGAGTATAGCACTCATAGACCATAAACTGTCTAAAGTTCTTGAACTTCTAATTTTGACAAATGGTTATCAGTATTTACCAGGATCACCACCTTTATCTGCAATTTTTCGTATCCATCTCAAGGTTTTAAGTACTCTTAATCCTTATATCAGGAAACACAGTGAATTAAGGCAAACTGTCCTAATTGATACTAACCTTTTTAGTAACCAGGTAGCTGTTCCTAAAATGATTCCAGGGAACAATATTACATTTCCAAAAAAATAGCAAATTAAGAATGCCGTACCAGTCCGACTAATCATCAGACAAACCCTAGATGATGTTATTTAGACACAAGGAGGTAATGTTTGTCTTAAATTTCAACGACCTCTAAGCCGAAGCTTGTCCAGTATGAGTCATCACTTATTTACTTTGCCTTATCAAGTAGATTTACCCGAATCATCTAGACATTCTATGTCTGAACCTATAGAATCTGTAAACCAAGAGATGCCTTCTAGGCAGCCTAGTTAGTTTTCTCCTTTTCCTGACCCCCTTTTTGGAACCCTAATTCAGGGAATTCACATATCAAAAAACCGAATTCCTCATGGAGTCCATGAAACCAGAAGGCCCGAAAGCCCAACTGCTAGTGAGATGAATTTTGAAATTTAAATGGATTTTACACCAGGAAGTGAAATTAGACAACAATTAAACCAAGATTTTATGCAAGATAAATATCAAGAATTTAGATCATGGTATTTTCATAACCATACTAAACAGCAGCTTCAACAGCTAAAAAAACAGTATTATTATCATTTAGAAAAGTATCAAGTTCTTAGACCTTTTCCCGAATGGTATTATGAATTTAGTACAGTTATGGACATAGTTCCTGTGCAAGAGATCAATGTCTTGGAGAAAATCCAAAGAACACGGACAACAGTAAGTGGTCAAAATATAGTTTCTGTCCATCTTCCACCACAGTCTTTAGAGTCAGCCCCTAGTGATGTTTTACAACAGCATTTGATTATCATTGCATATATGGAAACTCCTTCCTGAATGGCTCAAAAAGAGTCGCTACAGTTGAAAGATATAGTACCACTTATTAACAGAATAATTATACTAATTTATGTTTTCAAACTGTAGGAAAATAATTAACCAAAATTGTGGAAACCATTGATACAATTAAAAATATTTAAATCTAGGAAAATCAACACCAGGTACCAGTTCTATAAACATGTTGTCTACATATCATACAACAGAATTCAATCAGGGAGATGAAGAACTTACACCTTTATTAATCCAAGAAATCCAGAATAATTTTCAGGATATGCAATCTATTAACAGAACCGTTTTCCCAAAACAAACCGGCAGGACAGCCTTACAAGGCCCTAGTAGATATTATTATCATAGACCTACACCACAGGATCTTCTTTATGAAGAAGATTTCTTCCATGGCCAGAACTCTTATCATGGAAAAACCATTTATGAATGGAATATAGATGGTTATTTTGAATACCAGATATTTGAGTGTATACATCAAATTATTATGTATGCCACTATTTGTAAACAGAATAATAATTCTAACCATCAGATAATTAGATTCATTGTCAATGGTTTTACAGGTATCCTCAAAGGATGGTGGGATAATGTTCTCACTCCCACTCAACAGAATGAAGTCTTAAATGCTACTAAAATTGAAACCGATCCAGTTAGTAATACTGTTACTCGAAGAGAGGATTCAGTTTATACTTTAGTCCAGACAATTCTTTACCATTTTGTTGGATCCGGCACAGTTAGTGCTGACCGAAGCCGCGAATTACTTCAGAACCTTAGATGTCCATCTTTAACCCATTTTTGTTGGTATAAAGATGTGTTCTTATTAAAAGTTATGCAAAGATCTGATGCTAACAGTGAACATTGGAAAGCCAAATTTATTGATGGCCTTTCTACTCTTTTTGTAGAAAATGTTCGGAAAAAACTTCCGAATCGCCATGATCGCATGGCCATTCCTTATGATCAGTACACTTATGGCCAACTTGTAGGCCTAATTATATAAGAAGGTCTTTCTTTGTGCAATGATCTTAAACTTCAACACCAGATGAAAAAACAGAATCTTACAGGGAAAAAAAGAACTAGGCGAATTTTGTGATCAATTTGCTTATGACACCAAAATCCAATATCCTTCAAAAACCAGAAAATCCTATCACAAAAAGCCTTCTAAACAGTATCAGAAATACTATAAAAAGCCCAAAAGTGGTCTTTCAACTTCTTACCAGAAAATGTTTTCTCCTCAAGCCAGAAAATCCACAGCTAAAAAGGGAGCTTCTAAAAAAGATATTAAATGTTATAAGTGTGGAGCAACTGGTCATTATGCTAATAGATGTCGATCTAAATTAAAACAGAAAATTAATGCAATGTCTTTAGATCCCCTTGTCACGTAACAATTGCTTCAGACATTATCTGAAGAAGAAACTAACTGTAGACACCCCATTTTTGACCGACCTTAAGACTCAGACGTCATCGAGTGAGCACTCGGTGATGGTGCATGTTGTGCTCGTTTAGAGGTTTCGGAGTTTTGGCTGAGAGCTTTGCCTCCGGGCCTCTGAACTCTTTTGTGCTTCCGCTCGGTCTGAGGACCGAACTCTGTTTCTCTTCCCGGAGGGAGGGAGAGGTCTTGTAGACCATCTCTTTGTGGTCACGGACCACTTTTCCCGCTTGGAGACTAGTTTTCGATTTTCAAAGCCTTCGGCCGCGCGCCTTGGCTCGGGACCGCTTAACGTTCTCCGTTTGGCGTGGTTTTTGAACCATACCTTGTTGCCTCTGCCTAGAGGAACACTATGGTCCGGGAGACCACTTTTGTGGTTGCATACCACTTTTGATGCTCGTAGACCAGTTTTTAAGGCTTTCGGCCGCGTGCTTTGCCTCCCGATCTCTCGCCTTGCATCCGTTTTGGTTTGTTTTTAGTACAAACCTTGTTTTCCTTGTTTGGAAGGTGGTACAAGGGTGGGAGACCAATTTTTCTCTTTGGAAACCACTTTTCCTTCTGCCAGCCAGTTTTCTGGTCGGATAATTGGCTTGCTTGGTCTTTGGGCCACATTTTCTGGTCGGCCACCACACCACTAGTCTTCTTTCATGCTCTGGACCTTTCCCACCTATGGACGACTAGTTGTTGCTCTCAGAGACCACTTAAAGTGGTCGGCCGACCACTTTAAGTAGCAGGTCGACCACTTCAAGTGGTCGGCTGCTTTTTGGCACCTTTTTGGAGATATTTTTGGCCAGCTGGCACAGTTGGAGGGCACCAAAGCTATCCTCCATACACGTGTATGGAGGGATTGCCTTGGCCCTTAGCTTCTACAAGAAGCTTTGGCTTTTGCTCTCTATAAGAGGGAGGCTCCTCCTCCCTCCTCTAGGTTCAGAAATTTGAGGGTTGAGAGTTATACATACATAGTTGTATCTATCTTCCCCTTTGCTTCATTTTTGTGCCTTAAAAGTGTAGATTTGTCTTAGTTTAACACACAAACACACACTTGCTGAGGTGCTAAGGGGTTGTTCTTGGTGTTCTTGGATTGGTTTAAGCTCAAAGAACTTGCTGGAGTTGCAGTTATAAAGGTGGTCACGGTGAGCATTTGACCTTTAAATCCCCCTTTCTTGCTTAAGCTTTTAGCCCTTCTTGCATACGTTTTTAAGCTTAACTCTTAACTAGAAAAAGTTCCATTTTTAAGTGCTTAAAATAGTTGTTTTAGGTCACTTTTCATTTTTTTTTGGGAGGGGGGGGGGTTTACCCCCTCTTAGGCCTTGTTAGGCCTTATTTTGAGCCATCCCTTTAGGCTCTTGTTGAACCCTTTGAATGACCTTTCTACCACTGAAATCCAAAGGATTTTCAGTGGTGGAAAGGTGGTCTCGATGTCCTAAATAGAAGAGGGTCATCCCCTCTCCTTATATTTTGTTTACTTGCTTCATATGCCTCATGTTTGAGCATCTTTGTTAAGCTTTTGTTGGCCTTATCTTAGCTTGTATTTGTGGTTATTTTGCTGAGGCATACCATTGTTTTTGCTTAGTTTGGTCACTCCATGCATGGTTAATACACTTGTAGTGTAAATCACACAAACTAGCTTTGTATGCTTCATGAAGTAGCATGTCATTCTAGCTTTTTTTCTTTCCATTTCAGCATGTTTTTGGTGATGTTTTTCCATGTCATGACTCTGTTTTGGTTTGGCTTGGTTGGCCCTTGTATGCTCCATGCACTTGTGGTGTAATCCCATGAAATAGCGTAACATGCATCATGCTTTGACATGTCCTTTTAGCATGCTTTTGGCTTAGCTCTAAGAAGACTTCGTTGATGTTTTACCATGTTTAAGGCCTAATTTGTGTTGTCTTGGTCATGCATGACTTGCTTTTTATAGCTATAATGCAATCTAGCTTGTTAGCTTTGTGCATCAAGTCCACTAGCATGCTTTACTTGGATTATTTGAATGATTTGGCATCATTTGTAATGTGATTTCAGTCCATGTTTCATGTTCATACACTTGCATTTATCACTCATTCAATGCGTTGGAGGGTTCGTCCCTTTATGCCTTAACATGAACCATTGCGTATGCCTTCATGCCTTAGCTTGCGAGCCATCATTTCAGTGTTTATTTGGGGTTATTTTGCCATGATATAACTCTGATTTTTATAGGTTAAGTCATCCCACGCTTGGTCTTAATAGGTGTAGTGTAATCCACCTTATTTGCCTTGCATTCACCATGCTTCATGCCCTTTATGCTAGCAGATTTTGGCCTACTTCCATGCATGTTTTAGACTCATTTTAACATGTACTAGGACTATTTTGGGTTGCCTTGGTCACATGCTTCATGTTTTGTATACTTGTAGTACAAATGCTCTTGCTTGCCTCAAGCTTTGAGCACCATTGCATGCTTCATTTGTGTTGGGTACATGATTTGGCATCACTTAACATGACATTTCAGAGCTTATGGCATGGCCATGTTCCCACTTCATTCATGCTTTGAATGCCTTTGAGTATTGTGCATTGTTGCCTAGTTTATGCCTTAGCTTGTATGCTTGCATGCCTAGGTCTTTGAGCCCTCATCTCAGCATGTTTAGGTCCTTGTTTTGACCTATTTCAGCTTTGTCCATGCTTAGCTCATGCATTTGTGCCATGTATTGCATGCCTCCTTTGTAGTCCTCTTTACTAGCTTCATGCTTTAAGGACCCTAGCATGCCATACCTGTGTTGTTTGAATGATTTGGCATCATTTCTTACCTCATTTCAGTACACTTAGTGTTGTTACACTTCTATGATTTTCACTCTTTAAGTGCTCTTGAGAGTTGCACCTTAGTGCCTCAATTGGTGAGCTAATTGGCATGCATGTTTGTTTGTGTTTTCGGTGCCTTCATTTTAGCATTATGGCCACTGTTTTGGCATGACTGAGGTCTGTCCATTTCGGTTTAAGTCCATTAAGTATGTGGTTTACATGTTGTTGCATGCTTGGTGTATTGCATATTGTTGCCCTTGTTGCATTGCATTGTGCATGCACGCATTACATTGTGGTAAGAACCCTATGATTGCCTTGCATTGAGTATGCCATCTAGTTTTTAGCATTTAGCATTGTGTATGCCATGTTATTCCTTGCATTGTGTATGCTAGGTTGCTAATTGCATTGTGTATGCCATGTAGTTGCATTACATGTTTGCCATGTTATGTGTTGCATTGTTGTTTGGAATAGGTGTTAGTCCAAACACGGGAAACGAGGGATGTTTCATACTTAAAGTGATGAAACGTGCCTCAATTCCGATCGCCGACGCTCTTGATCATACATGATAGAGTTTTAGGCTTTATGTGTGTACTTGTGCATTCATTTTCATATTGAATTGTGCAACTTCGCCTCTCGGCCATCATGCATTGAAATGCGCGATTGGTGGCCCGAGGGTCGAGAACCACACCCCCTTGAGTCCATGACATGATAGGGAGGGTGGTGGTGCACACATACCTTGCAAATACATTGCCATGCCCTTTCTTGCTCTCTGTTGCAGCAAACTAGGATTCAACAACAACAACTAGCCGGCCAGCTATAAAAACTAGCTGGTTGACCACTTTTCTGGTTTTTCAACAACCAAAAGTGGTCGGCAGGTGTCTGGAGAGACCAAAAGTGGTCGGCCACCCTCCCACAGGATTCCCAAGGTGGAGTTTTAGCTTTCTGGAGCTTGGTGCAAGTTTCTGAGAACAAATGAAAACAGAGGCAAATCGGGGCATCGCATTGGATTTTCGAACGAGGCGACCGGACATGCATGCATTCCTCTCCCTCTGAAGCCCTTGATTTACTGCTTTCCTTAGCTACCATGCTTAGATAGCTAGCTTTTGCTTTGGTTTGTACATTTAAGTAGCTAATGCGTTTAGCTATTTCAAGTCGTTTTGTAATAATTAGTTAACTAGGATTAGTTAATTAATTTGTTGTGTAATAATTAGTTTAATTAGCTTAGATTAGCTAGTTAGCTTCTTATTCGGTCTCTCCCTCGAGAGGGCCAAGTGTTGTAATAAGCGTGCGTGTGTGTGATGCATGTCTTCCAAACCCCATTTCTTTCTCCCTTTTACTTAACCGCTTACGATGGTTAGTTTTAGGGCATATTTCATTTAGCATACCTTATGCTCGCATGCGTGCATCCATTCATCTGTATTGCATGCACCGGGCTCGGCGCATCATACTAACTGGATTGTACTTTCAAATACATTACTTGAATACGTGTTCAACAGCATATTATCAAGTTGCATTTCACATGACATCTTAGGATAGTCGAAGCCTATCTTATTTGCATTTTGCATGTGTTGCATTAGCCATCTTAACATGAACTAGGATCATGTATGATTTCTAACTAGTTCTTTGTTTTGGCTCAGAGTACACTGTGAGTGTTTACGCTTTAGCATACTGCATGTGTGTTAATGTTGCCATGAAAGCATGCTTGCCATGAGGCTAACTGCTTATGTGATTAACAGCCCGAATGCCTGTGGGTGAAGGTTGGATTGCTTGAATTGGGACAATTCATTGAAATCCTCGATTTAGCCTACTTGTGAGTAGCAAACTTCAAACCATTTTCAAACAAACGGATATGCAATGCTTTGTTCCAACTTAGGTGATCTAGTCTATACTTGTTTGCTGTGCGCGTAACATAGTAATTCTAGGTTAAATAACCGGAATAAGAACACATGTGGTTTCAAAAACAAAATATCATGTTTAGTACAGGCCGATCTTTGATCGGGCGAGCGGGGGTGCTCATTACAAGACCTTCCCCAATCGTACCCAAGTTCCCGAACCGAGGCAACTTTGGTGATGACGGACACGTGGCCTTAGGCACGAGTCAGGGTTTCCTAAATTTCCCAAAATAAAACATTTAGGTGGCGACTTTGTATCTGGCAAAGCAGTCCATGTTTGGCACTTCTTTACAAAATTCAGTTTTCCAAAATGATTTGCCGGATTTGGACTCTTTGGTGATTTATCGGTCTTGCATTGCACTTTGCGAGATTAGATTCAGAACCGTGATATTTGAGTCCGAACTGTAGTAGCTCAGAATAAGACAAGCATTCGCGCCCCGCCCCCTCGCAGTCGCGCGCGGATGTCGGGGAGTTCCTGGGAGCGCGTCTGCACTAACACTAGCTCTGAGTCAGATGGACTCGCTGAGCTTTATTCTCCATCCACCATGAGTGAGGAATTGGAAATATCCGAACCCAATTGTTCTTGTAATTTGGATCAGATTTCGGAAATCGATTATTGGAAATCTATAGTTGAAATGAATGGATTAGACCTAAGTGGTCCTAGTATTCATGTTTTAACTGATGATCAGAAATCCATGTTGGATCTCGCCGACCAAATTAAAGATCCAGAAATGAAACTAAATTTTTCAGAAATTTGTTATCAACAACAGAAAGCCAGTATTGAACCTCCTCTGATTCCACTTCAATCATATAGTAAGAAGGATGTTTTGAATAGAATACACTCTTCACCTGTTATTGAAAAACCAGTCACCATTCAAGACTTAAAAATGGAAATTAATGCCATAAAAACAGAGATTCGTCATCTCTAGAATGCAAATCAAGCTATTATGGTTGATATTCATCAACTAAAATAGCTAATCAGAAAGATAAAGTAATTGTTACGATCGACACTGGGACCCCGTGCAACCTCACTATGTCCCGAACATACAAGTCGGCAAGATGATCTACCAAATCTCTCACGCGCATAGGGATAAAGTGCGCCGACTTAGTCAACTGGTCTACAACCACCCAAACAGCATCACTACCCCGCTGAGTCCTCGGAAGACCTACAACGAAATCCATAGTGACATGCTCCCACTTCCACTCGACAATAGGCAAGGGTTGTAACAAACCCGCTGGCCTCTGATGCTCGGCCTTCACTTGCTGACAAGTAAGGCACTTCAATACGAAGACTGCCACATCCTTCTTCATACCCTGCCACCAAAACTGGCGACCCAAATTTATTGATGGCCTTTCTACTCTTTTTGTAGAAAATGTTCGGAAAAAACTTCTGAATCGCCATGATCGCATGGCCATTCCTTATGATCAGTACACTTATGGCCAACTTGTAGGCCTAATTATAGAAGAAGGTCTTTCTTTGTGCAATGATCTTAAACTTCAACACCAGATGAAAAAACAGAATCTTACAGGGAAAAAAGAACTAGGCGAATTTTGTAATCAATTTGCTTATGACACCAAAATCCAATATCCTTCAAAAACCAGAAAATCCTATCACAAAAAGCCTTCTAAACAGTATCAGAAATACTATAAAAAACCCAAAAGTGGTCTTTCAACTTCTTACCAGAAAATGTTTTCTCCTCAAGCCAGAAAATCCACAGCTAAAAAGGAAGCTTCTAAAAAAGATATTACATGTTATAAGTGTGGAGCAACTGGTCATTATGCTAATAGATGTCGATCTAAATTAAAACAGAAAATTAATGCAATGTCTTTAGATCCCCTTGCCACTTAACAATTGCTTCAGACATTATCCGAAGAAGAAACTAACACTAGCTCTGAGTCAGATGGACTCGCTGAGCTTTATTCTTCGTCCACCATGAGGGAGGAATTGGAAATATCCGAACCCAATTGTTCTTGTAATCTGGATTAGATTTCGGAAATCGATTATCAAAATCTATAGTTGAAATGAATGGATTAGA